>QOKR01000219.1:0-62527 GCA_016880985.1 Phytophthora idaei | reverse complement strand
GGGGGGGGCTGACGACAAATATTCGAGCTCGTATTCATACATGTATTATGGATAGACTGCTATCGCCTAAGCGCTCGTGAATGCGAATAGGACCGGGCGTTGCAGTCCCAGTAAATCCTGAACAGCCAGGAGTCCGTCAAGGACTTACTAATGATCACTGACGACGGATCTTTAACGTTAGTTGGAGGTAAATAAAAGTCGAAGGTTGAACTACTACCTGTAGTAAAAACGGTGGACGAATACAACAATCTTATTAACGCAAAAAAGAAGTCACATCACAAAAGGATTGCGCTTTCCGACCCGGGGTACTTTTTGGCTCTCAGTCTGCCGCATCAGGTGATAGCATTGATATCGATGGGCGGCCTCCACGCACGTTAAAAGCCATAATTAGACTGAAGGTGATGTTGTTGAAGCCGTCCAAGGAGTGATAGTAACTCTGTTCAGTAGTAGTATCTTAGTTATAAATAGTAATTCTTTACAGTAATAATATCTGTGTAATATAAACAAAATCAGTACAATCGATGTTTTACAGTGCGCGTCGAAATTATAGCCGCACTCGAAATTCGATTTTCTTGGGCTTTGTGTTGCTTTTCTTTGAGCTAACCGGCACTTCAAATACTAGAAAACGAATACCACAAGCAGAACTGAAAAAGCAAACTTCGTTTTTCAGCAAAAACGTCACTTTGGGTCGGGTCAAAATTATAGCCGCATTTCAACTTCGCAACTCTAGTACCCTGTTTTCGATCCTTTCAGCAGCCGCGTCGCCTCTAAACGCTTTTGGGATGCTTCGTACTAGCTTGTGAAGGTATTCCAGATCGATTTTCTCCCACTCAGCTTTCATTTGCCTCATCGAATCGGTCTTGGTGTCCAATTGGCGTCCATTTGCGTACACCCGGCGTGCTAGGACACCCCATACGTTCTCAATGATGTTGAGAGCAGGCCAGGGCAACGTCTCGACGTTATTAATCTCGAGAAAGGTCTTAGTAAACCTTGCGGAGTGTATAGAGGCATTATCTTGCTGAAAAATGGGCCTCAAATTGCCTGTTTTCAGGCGAAGTTCTCCAAGGTAAGGAAGCAGACCCTTGCTTAGCGTCACGGTGTACTTGACAGCATTCTGCTTCCCGTTTAAGAAGATCAGCTCAGTTTTCCCGTACCAACTGATCCCTGCCCATATCATCACGTTTCCTCCACCATTCACCCGCTTCGACATGAACTTGGGCTCCGCTCGCATGTCATGCCAGTAGAATCTAAAGCCGTCAGACCCGTCCAAATTGAACTTCTTTCCGTCTGTAAACACTACAGCCCGCCAAAACTTCCTTTTGCTTGCTTATTTCTCCGCAAAAGCTACCCTCTGCTTCTTGTGGTGAGGCTTCAGAGCAGGGGTAGGTTTGCGCTTCGCGTACCTCATGTAGCTGCGGCTACGCAGCGTACGAAGGACGGTGGACGTGCTAGGAAGAGATGGCAACTTGTTTCGTATCTGGTTAGCCGATAACCCGTTCGCAATAGCCAGCCGAAAGACCCTCCTGACCTCCCGCTCTGTTAATTTGGGCTTTCTGCCAGTCCTCTTGGTCGCTGAGGATGCCTTCCCACGCCGTAGATAGTTGCGAATAGCCTTCTCCTCACGTCCAAGTAGCTTAGCGATGGCTCGGTTGCTCTTGCGTTCGCGCACGTGCATATCAATCTTGCGGCACTGCTCCTCACTTAACTGCTTTCCGCGTGGCATCATGAGAGCTTCCTGATAACAACCAAAGATGTGATCTGAGGCCATTTTTAGCGCGCTTTTCGACTGAGCCATTTATTACCACTAAATAGGCTTATCTTTTGTTTATTACAAATCTGACCGATAAATTACAACATGCGACTATAATTTTGACCTGACCCAAAGTGACGTTTTTGCCTCTTGTGAAAAAACGAAGTTTGCTTTTTCAGTTCTGCTTGTGGCATTCGTTTTCTAGTAGCTTTAGACGTATTTGAAGTGCCGGTTAGCTCAAAGAAAAGCAACACAAAGCCCAAGAAAATCGAATTTCGAGTGCGGCTATAATTTCGACGCGCACTGTATTACAACTAACGTTAGCAATGTGCAAACTGCTCCACTAAATGACTGGTAGCTCAGAACTAGAGCCACTTGTACTATAAGTGTATTATTTGATTACAGGAATAAAATTTGGTCGGGTCTCCCTGTTGGTCAACGTACATACCGGTATCCCGATTTGTGTGCTAGAATTCCACTGATGGGTTGCTAGTATTATTATTTGGTTTGAAGGAGCCATTTCTCGCAAATGGAGGGCCACGTTGATGGCAGATCAGGAGGGCCGCGTTTGCAGCAGATCATTACACGAGAAGTTCTTGCGTTGTACCGGGCCGGTCGGCACGATAGCAAAGGAATACTGTACCGCTAGACGCTGTGGCGTCGTCTGCTGGATAGATGCACTTCCATTCTTTTGGTACGCGCTGCAAAAAACATGCAACTGGCGGTTTGTACTAAGCAGTCTTCGAGTGAGGAATGGCAACTAGCGTGAGAAGGTGCAAGTTGCGGTGTGAAGAAGAACCACAAGATGGTTCGTCCGATGAAGACAAGAGAGCGCTTAACCTTCTAGCCCCAGGATTTATTCTGTCATCTACAGAATAAACAAATATCCTGATTAAAGTATGGAGAAATCCTGTTTCGGGGTCGTAATTTAAAAAAAAAAATTTCGGGGCCGTTGTATAATTGAGGAGCGTCCGTTTCGAGATCCCACCGTGTTTTGTTACATGACCAAAGTGTAGTCTGTAGCCAAAGTGTAGCTTGTAGCCAAAGTGTACCCTATACCCAATGTGTACCCCGAATCCCAACCATAGCCTTTATTTAGTTCTGAACCTAGCTGAGGTTCCTTAAAGCGCGCAACACGCGTCCGTGAGTCCAACGAGTTCTGCGAGCCACGTCATCAGCAACAACAGGTGCTTCCATTGGATGTTCTTGCGCCAGCAACTCTGTCGTGGTCATGTCAATATCCTCGTCGTCGCTGGATGCAGAACTGTCTGGGGCGGATGTCGCTGGTTCTTCACGGGGGGCTGACGTGCTTACGGCACCACCTCTGGATTGCGTTATGTCGTACGCTTCCATTTCAAGAAAATGTCGCTGGAAGTGTTGCTTGAACTTCGACGTCATTGTCTTGTTGCACCGGGGGAACGTGCATATAACCCCAGCGCGCTTGCCCTTTGTCATGGCGTGTGTTGGGACTTGTCTTAGGTTCTGGACAGGATGCAGAATGAATGATCCCTATCCCGACGTTTCTCAGCCACAGAGCCGTTGCCGTTCGAATCGTGTGACATGTGTGTTTTAAACTTCATGTACCTTAATCATACCGTGTACCCCACCCGTACCGTGTACTCCATCCTTACGCTATAGCCAACACGTAACCTATGGTATAAATGTATCGGGCATGTTTATGCACTGGTTTTGTACCGGTAAATATCGAGAATGGGTGGTATTCAGCCAGCGCTTTGGAGAGATGGAGGAAGCAGAGATGGCCGAGTTCCCGTATGGGCGCGTGTACGACGTCAAGAAAGCCTTGGAAGCTACGATATGAAAGCGCAGCGGTATCAGGTCGTTTTGTCCCATGGGTGGCTGTGAAAGTGAAGAAAAACATCGTTATTGGAAGGCTCCGTCTGTTCAGTCCTGTCAGCGACACAATTATTGAGGTCATGCGCGTATCTGAGAACACCTACGCTCAAGTGGACGTTGCTCTCGATTTATGCTCGTATGGCATGTGGACGGAACTACGCTATCCCTGTTTGCACGCGTGCGCAGCTCTACAAGCGGTAGGTACTGACCCTTTGTCAATTATTTCTGAATACTACTCCGTCGAGAGACTGCGTCGCTGCTACGCACAGAGCGCTCTTCCAGTGGACGTTGGACTTCTAGTGCCGGGAACCACCAAGCCAAAAAGTGAGAACCAGAAACCACTCGGAGTAAATCAATGATGATTCTCCGATCCACTGCAGCGTATGCGCGAAGCCAGGTCATAACGCAAGAATATGCGAGAGACGCGAGAAGAAAAGGCTGAAATGACAGAAAGATCGTGATCACCTTCGGTCCCTGAACCAAACTACGTAAAGCACTGAGAGCTGAAGCTATTGAAACTACAGTTCGTACAGTAATTAGTCTGTCTTCAAAATTAGTCTGTATTCACAATTAGTCTGACCCAGACTCTGACCCAGACTAATTAATGGGCTTCAGAAACCACCATATTCAAATTTAGTCTGCACACAAATATTCATAACTAGTCTGCTCTTAACTATTGCCCAACGTAGGACGGTGCTGCAGTGGATGGTGAAAACTGAGGAATTGCACGGTGACGAGAAACTGTTCTCGAAAGCGGTGGACCAGTTTCCGTCGATTTTCAAGTCCAAAACGCGCAGGGCCAACGTGGGCAAGGCAGGAGATTGGTGGCGAAAGCGAGCGCAGTTCCTGGAAGCTCCTCGCGGCTCGACCGTTTTATCGGGACGTAGGTCACATGGTCGAGTGCGCTTGAATCGCAAGGCAATTGCCGGTAGAGGCCGTCGCACAATTCCATGGGTAATCTGGTTGTATCCCATCTTACGAGCCGAATTCGATCGACTCCGAAAGGCAGGGCTGAAGTTTGATGCTCCGCTACTTCGCCAAGTCGCTCTCAGGCAGTTCTAAGCACCTGGAGCAGCGTTTACGGAGGCCTCAGTTGATTGCAATGGTGTTCCTCTCGCGACTAAAGTCATGTCAAGGTGGATCCAGGTGTTTATGGAGAAGTATCGCATTGTGCTACGGGCACACACCGCGAAAAGACAAGTCAGCCCCGAAAAACAGGCTCAAATTGAGCGTGGAGTGGCAGCGCATCTGGGACAACTCAAGCGAGACTTTGAATCCGGCAAACTAAATGAGAATGCGGTAGAAAATATCGATGAGACGCACTTCATGATTGATTTCGACAACGGGAAGACCCTTGGCTTCGTTGGTGAAAAGAAAGTCAAATACGCCGATGTTGTATCCGGTGGTGAGGGTATGACAATGGTTGTAAGGATTTCTGGAGGACCAAGTGGGTACATCCACCCGCCAATGATGATTTTTGCGAATACCAACAGGAGCTATACTATCCGAGGCGTTGAGGATAACGTGCGTGGAGCATGCTATCGTACAGGACCCCAGGGTTGGATGAACCAACACATTTTCCGGGAGTACCTTACCGAAAGGCGGGCAATGGCTGCCGATCCGCAGAGCCGCCGGAAGACAATCTTTCTGGACAACTGTTCGGGGCATTTAGAGGAATCGCAATGTCAAGACGAGCTTAACCGCCTCAACGCCCACCTGCGTTATCTGTCGGCGATTGCAACAGACCTGTGCCAACCTGCCGACTCCTTTGTCATCGCAAAAATGAAGGACGTGTGGTCACGTATGTGGAACGACAAGAATATCGAGCTAATTGAAGACGAGCAGTGGCAGAACAAAGTAAGAAAGGATGGCAGCTATTCAGGAAAGCTGAAGAATCCAGGTAAGCGCTTTTTTCTGGAGTTAGCGGCCGCAACAGTGAGAGAAGTCAATCAGAAGCGCGACGAGAGCGGAATCAATTACGCCAGGAAGGCCATGATGCAGTGTGGCTCGTCGTTGAGCGTTGATGGAACTTGGTCTACCGCTCAATTGTTCCCTCACTTACAGGAGATTATTAAGAGGTATCCGCAGGAGTTTGCTGGTAAAAGCCAGGATGTGGTTACAATATCTGACTCTGACAATGGTGCACCTGGCCAAGAAGCAGAAGGTAATGGGCTGGAAGTTCAAGAGAAGGACGATGAAACGCAGTGGAGACTACTGTGATTGAAGAGGCGATCGTCTTGGAAAGACATTAACTGCACGTAATATAGATGGATTGGGTTGCTTAGCTTGAGCAGGCTAATTATGAAGTTCAAAATTAGCCTGTGTTCAAAATTAGTATGTGTGTCTACAGGTCAGACTAATTACTGTTCGAGCGAAAAAACACGATGTTCAAAAAAAATTCTGGGACAGACTAATTACTGTACGAACTGTACCCGGAGGATACATTTAGGGCATAGGATACATTTCGACTACACACGGTCGCTACATAACAGGACACGTTTTGGGTAGAGCTACACGAAGACATGTTCGTTAGTGCTGACGAAAACAGGATTTTGTCGACGAGGCAGCTACTATCGCCTAGATTACCGTACACAGTACTAGAAAGTGAAAAATTGATGCGACTTCTGCGTCGATTGTCGAATCAACCACAGCTGAAGCTACCAGCGCCTGAAAGGTTTTATGAATTTGCAGAAGGTGATTTCGACACCTTTATTCAGCATGTTGCCGAACACTTCGAGCAGAGTACGACTGATTCCTGAGTCAGCAATCTTTGTTTGCTATCTTGCATGACTTGTGGCCAAAAGCAGCTAATGTGAGCATCATTAGAGCTACGGTGATCTTCATCGACACTAACTGGATTATCAGGACGTTCCTCCTGCTTGCATTGCTGAGCACACGAGGCCACGCAGCTCCAATTGTTGCAATAAGTATCAAAACGAGGATTCAGTGTCGCTGTGATGTTAACATCGATCATTTTGTTCACTTTACTGTAAGTGACACAACTGTAAGCGCCAAAAACGTTTCCGATCATTTCACCAGCACCGACCAAAATAGACTGTTTGATGCATCTACTGAGTTTGTGTCTACTGTACGGTCTAGGCCTGAACGAGAATAAGTGAGACGGCGGTCGGCATATTGTGACTGCGCGGGGGGGGGGGGGGGCTTGGGGGAGGGACGGCGATTTATTCAAAAGCTGCGAGACTTGGCTACATTCTTCAACTCACCCCAGCGGTTGGTAAAGCAGAAGCAACTCAAAGAGCTGTACAACCTACCAGAAGTCAACATATCGATCGACGCAAATACTCGTGTAGGGTATGCTGTGACTCTTATGCGTCGGAACGTATACAACTATTTCGCTGTCACGAAGTACTTCGAGACCAGCTTGCTCAATTCAGTCTTGGTGAGGTCTAAAGAAAGGGGTGGTCAGTTCCTACGCATTACTTTTCAAGAATATGATGACTATAACTCTGGAGGTAGAGTCATTCGAGTGTTTGGAGCTGGAAAGACCTAATTCTCTAGGAAACGAGTTTGCTCAGTGCCATGTCCTGAAACCTGCAAATGAATTCTCTTCTGGCGGGCAAAGGTTCCTAGCTCGATTAAAAGCGCAGTTAGTTGTCCGCTTTCCTGATGATGACATCAACGAAATTTAATCAATGATTTTGGACCCGCGAATTAAGTCCAAAGCAGGCAGCATCGTTTCTCAATCGGAACTTCTAGCGCGTGCAGAATTCAAACTACAGGTACGAGCATGATGACATATTTGTCAGGATTGCTCAGAGAAAAATGACAATCAATGATGAACGAGCTGATACTACACCAGACCCGACTTCAGCATCCAACAATGGACATCGAGCTTCAAGCAATCAATTCTGCTCACTGCTGGATGTTGATGTCCCATCAGAACGCTACGAAGTGAGAACTGCGCATGATGACCTCCACGTGCACGCAATACTTGGAACCAATGGAAGAAGCTCTCTGTGAAGTGGTCTTGTGCCGCAAAGGACGGTAAGTATAACTCGCTTGTAACGAGCTAACAGGCCGTTACTGACGTACACTAGCGAACTGGGAAGAATGAAGTAAATTGAACTCTGAGTATTAATTGCCAAGACGGTCTCGACACTCGAGACCGTCCCAGCCAATGGCTAATACGTAAAGGTATCTGATTGGCCACCGTGGTTGCACGGTGGCGACCATGTGACAGAGGCCCGTCACATTATCCTCTACTCAGGATGAGGCACACATACGAAGAAGAATCTTGGAGGCGAACGCGTTGGTCGACTGGCACGTCAGTCGACAATTCGAGTTTGGAGGCGCAGGAGACGACAGCAGCAGCAACAACAGCATGGACGCGGAGCAAGCACCCGCGGCGAACCCGGACCAGCTCTCGTACGAAGAGACCCTTCAGAGGTGGGCGTTGTACGACTACAGCGCCTTCGAGAACCCGAGGAGCGACGACGAAATGCGCGACTTGTTTCAGCGGTGGAGGGCGACTCGTAGCAAGCCCGTCATGGTGGGTGGCACCGTGATCCCAAGGTCGCTTGACAGAGCTTGGACTGCCTTCGTCGAGCGCTGGAACACGGAGACCGGCGCTAAGTTTGTGCGGATGTTGGAGAGACGGGAAGTGACACACGAGCACTTGTCGCTTGGAGCCCTGGCACGACGCGCCTGCAAACTGTCGTGGGAAGCAGACCGGATGTGCTGCTTCGTACATCACTGGGAGGGCTGCGCAAGCTGTCGCGGGTATGGAGTTCCGCGACCCGACACCAGAGAGTGGGAACGTATCCGTGCCGAGACGCCGCTGTCCGATACCGAGCGAGAAGTGATCAGTCGATACGAGCAGGCGCTTCAATCTTCTTCGCGCGCACAAGGCGCTAGGCGCGGTGCGCCACCAAGCCGCGTGGAGAACCTGCCCCCGATACGAGGCTTGCCTCATACGCCGCCACGCAGTCCGGAACGTCGACCACGAGCACCACACGGGGCTCCCAGCTATCAGGCATGGGACCCAGCCAGCGCACGAGATATTCACGATGGGGAGGAACGTCGCCGTCGCGGTGATGGACGCCGCAACCCTGTGGTGGAGTAGCGCGAATATCGTCGTGTTGAAGGATCGATTCCACGATATATCGCGCGTTACCAGCGCGATCCACGAGAGGAACCGGGCCGTCACGCTGGAATGGTGGATCAAGGCCGCAGGGAGGAAGATGCGACCGCGCAGCTTCTGGATCGTCTTGCCCAGCGCTTGGACCGGGTGGAGCATGAGAATGCTGAGCTGCGTCGCCGGGTACGGCAGCAGGAGGGGGCGGCGCGTGGCGAGCCGCCGCGGGAGGATCCAAGGAACGCTGGCGCGTGGCACCAGCGTCACTAGGGATAACGGCTGGGTGATATCGACGCAGGCGGTCCACGTAGAACGTAGGGTGAAGTCGAATAGTTGAAGGTAGTTACAGCGTATAAGCATCTCCCAATACCTTTGTTACCTTGAACGGTCCGATGTATCGAGGCGCGAGCTTGCTCGTGCCCAAATTCGTCACTAAAGGAGGTTGGATCCCAGCCGTGGATAATAAAACTCGGTCTCCCACGGCAATTTTTTCCAGATTCTTGCGTCTGCGCTGATCAGCATATTGTTTCTGTCGATCGGCAGCAGACGCGATTGCATCACGAACATAGCGAGTAACCGACTCGCGTTTCCGAACAAAGTCTTGAACAGCCGCAGTATCGCGCTGCTGCGACTCCGGATTAGGTGCAAAGTTGGCGAGAGAAGACGCGGCGGGCTCGACCGCGTCCTGCCGCTCGCTGCCGGATATATGTCGACGCTGTAGTCCAGGGTCGATCGACGCCCGAGTCGTCCAGTCTGTGATAGCGCGTGGCGCCGCTCTTGTCTCGGCGCGTCCCTGGTGCGCTGAGCTTGTTGTATTCGCCGGTGTCGCCCTCGCGGCGACACTTGAAGCTGGAGAACCCGATGTCAGTGAGGCTGCTGCCCTCATGGCAGCGCGCGTGCGCACTCCTTGCGCTGCAGTCTTTGCTGCTGTACGAGTCGTCACTCCGTTCCATAACGCCGAACAAGTGTCGTGAGCGCTCTCACGACCAACAGCGTCGTGTCCATCATCGTCGCCTGAAGTGTGCATGCTGGAGGCCAAGTCACAAGACGCGGGGAGGTCCGCGTCCGGATTGCCATCTTCGTCGAAGCTACCAGTGCCGTTCGAAGAGACGAAGCGCTCAACACCAAGGAGCGCTGGAACCCGAGGATGTCAACCGTAATTCACGTAGAATGGAGTGGGTCCCGTGGACGCGTGCTCAGCGTTGTTGAGCGTAAACTCGACCATCGGCAAGAAGGAGCTCCACGACTTGAAGGAAGTTGCGTAGCTGCGCAAAACGTCCTTGAGGACCCGATTGACTCGCTCCGTCTGGCCGTCCGTCTCTGGGTGAGCCGCGGTGGACATCAACAACCGCGTGCCAAGCGACATGAAGAGCTCGGACCAGAAGGCGGCGGTAAAGCGGAGATCTCGGTCAGACACAATCGAGGTCGGTAAGCCGTGGTGTCGATAAATAGTGTCGACAAAGATCGCCGCAGTCTGTGTTGCGGTGATTGAAGCAGCAACTGGGGTAAGATGCACCATTTTGCTGAATCTGTCGACGAAGACGAGGATACCAGTGCGACCTTGCACGTCGCGGGGTAGCCCGAAGACGAAGTCCATGCTCACTGAATCCCACGCGCCTCGTGCAACGGGTAGTGGTCGAAGTGGAGCTTACCTCGACGGAGCCGGCTTGACTCGCTGGCACGCTTCACAAGAGCGTACCCACTTGCGCACCCACTTGTACATGTGGGGCCAGTAGAAATTCCGAGACAATGTCGCGAAGGTCTTCTCACGGCCGAGGTCTCCGGCGCTTGGACTGTCGTGAAACTCGTGGATTATTTGAGCACGAAGATCATCGTCCAGCGGGACGACGATGCGTGGACTGTCTGCGCGGTCGACGCAGTACGTCAGTAGTTCCCTATCCATGGCGTATCGGTCAACACAAGAACGACTCCGCGGAGACAACCGACGCCATGCTGAATCCGACGGCGCTCTCAAGTACTTGATCATATCGGAGCACGCCGCATCGTGCTCATATGCGGCGACTATCGCATCTCGAAGCGGACTGGTCGCTGCGATCTCTACTGCAGCGACTCCTTCTGCAAGACATACGGCGCACTCTTCGTCATCCTCGTCGTCTCCAACAGCGTGGCGGCCCCATTGCGTGCGGGGATCGTAGTCCGGACGACGTGAGAGCGCGTCGGCGAGGATGTTGGACTTGCCCGGCTTGTAGTGCACGACGAAGTTGTACTCGGAGAACAGTGACAGCCAGCGCGCCATGCGCTGGGACAGGTGAGGACTCTTTGTCGCAGTCCGCAACGAAGCATGATCAGTGTAAACAGCGAAGGTCTGTTCACCCAGGAGGTACACGCGGAACTTGATGAGCGCGTAGCGCATGGCGAGAAGCTCCTTGTCGTGGATGGGGTAGTTTCGCTCCGCTGGTTTAATCTGACGCGACTGGTAACTCACCACGCGCCCGCGTCCTTCATCGTCGAACTGCATCAATGCGCAACCGATGGCGAAGTCACTCGCGTCGCAGACCACGCGAAATAGGTTCGAGTGATCAGGCAGCATCAAGACGGGCGCGGTGGATAAGCAGGTCTTCGCCGCGTCGAAAGCAGCCTGGTGTTCCGGGCCCCACGACCGCGTGGCGTCTGCCTTGAGTAGCTGCGACAACGGCCGCACAGTCGACGCGAAGTTCTTCGAGTAGTTGTCGAGATACGTCGCGAGACCCAGCCATTGCCGGAGTTGTTTCTGGTCCTGAGGCGTGGGCCACGCGCAGATGTCCTCGATCTTTTCCGGGTCAGCACGGACACCGTTCTTGCTGACATAGCTGCCAAGTACCGGGATCTCGGGAGCGCAGAAGATGCACTTCTTCAAGTTGGCGTACAGCTGGTTGTCCCGCATCACTTGGAACACCTGCCGCAGGCGTTGAAGGTGTACCGCGACATCGGTCATGCCGCCCTCGGCACGACTGTGGATAAAGATGTCGTCGAAATAACTCGGCGCGAAGCTTCGGAAGGGGCGGAGGAGGTTGGAGACCATCCTGTTGAAGGTGGCAGGGGCGTTCTTCAACCCCTGCGGCATCACGAGCCATTCCCACAGCATTCCACTGGGCGTGCTGACAGCAGTCAGCGGTACGTCGTCTTCGCGCATCAAGATCTGATAGAAGCCGTCCATCAAGTCGATCGCGCTGTACTGGGTACTGCCAGACATGGTGTCCAACACCATGTCCTTGCGTGGGATTGCCGTCTGCGCCGGGATCGGGGCGTCATTGAGTTTGTTGAAGGCTTGCACGATGCGCCATCCACCCGTAGCCTTCTTCACACAAAAGGTTGGGTTAGAGTGTGGAGACACACTCTCACGGACGTGTCCAGCTCGACGGCGGCTCTCAAAGAATGCGTCGATGGCTTCCGTTTGATCGCGCGGAAGCGGCCATTGCCGAGTGATGCAGTACTTGGCACCAGGCGTGAGGTCGATCTCATGCCGAACACCACGGTCGGGTGGAAGTACGGCGGGAACCTTCTCCGGGAAGATCTCGATGAACTCGCGGACGAGTGGAGCGACGGGGTTACCGGCGCTCGAGGCGTCCGGTAACGACTGAGCTACATATCGAGCTTCACGGGCTGTCTTCGGTTCGGCGTGCTTCGGGCGTGTCCGAGAGTCTGACGCTAAAGCTCCAGCGTCGACCTCGACCGCTGCCACAGTGTCATCGGCTACCGGTACGATCACGCAGACTTGCTCGATCTCTCCACGCTTCAAGTCGCGGAGGAAGTGTTTCCACGAGAGACCAGGAAGTTGCGTGATTGACGCAGCGTCGCACGGGGGACGTGCGACTTCGACTTCACGCACATGCGCGACGCTGCCGTCGCCGTCCCCCACCAGAGCCGATATCACCTCGGGCTCGGTTGACGTTGAGCACGCTGAAAGTATGCGAGGTCGGCGCGGTGTGCGTCGATCACGACGACGAACCGGACGTGGAGCGCTCTCCGCGGCAGACGATGAGAAACCACGCTCGCTCATGTCTGCAGACTCGTGACACCGACCGACGGGGTCGGCGTCTGGATGCGGGATACTCGACTCGACCGCATCGACCACTTCAGGGAGCTCCCGCTCGACCACATGCGGGAGCCCGCGCTCGACCGCCTGTGAGAGGCCATGCTCGACCACCGCTGTTGTACCAGGGAGCTTTCGCTCGACCACACGGGGGAGCTCAGTCTCGACCGCTTGTGGGAGACCACGCTCAACCACGGTTTCATCTTCGTTTGCAGGGAGCTTCCGCTCGACCACATGCGGGAACTCATGCTCAACCGCGTGTGGGAGACCACGCTCAACCACGTCATCTCTTGAGAGCCACTGCTCGTCGGTACGTGGGAACCCATGCTCTACCACGTCCAAGATGTCCTGAGGATCAGGATCAGGACCGGCACAAGTTGCACGCTCGCACGCTGCACACGAAGGGCCATCGCTCTCTCCGGAAACAGCAGTGGTCATGGAGTCGGGGTCCATGACCGCAACATGTGGCCAACAGGGCGTTCACGTCGATGTCACGTGGACGGACAGTACGGGTCAACCAGTCGATGTGAGGCTGGTGACGAGCGAGCCACGGGATACCGAAGACACAGTCGAAGGAACCGCTCAACTCAATCGTGCGGTGAAGAGCGCGGTCGTGGAGTGGATGGCGTCGCCCCGCGACGACCATCGAACTGCTGAATAGCGTCTATCTCCATCGGTTCCGGCTCCGGTTCAGGCGCCCGGACCCGAGAGACGTCGAACGTATGCGACGCTGTCACACTGTAGTATTCGCGTAGGGCAACAGCGAAGGCCTCTTCCAGCGTAGACGGAGTCTTCCGTGTCAAGTAGAAGCGCTGGTATCCAGCGTTCATACCCGAGGTGAAGACATGGACCTGCGTCGCCATTTCCACCGGATGCGTCGTGATGCACGATATGAGGTGCCGGGCATGCTGGATGTATTCGAGCATGGACATGCGTCCCTGCTTCAGCGACAGGAAAGCCGAGCGTTGGACTCGCTCGTCTTGGGGCGGCTCGAACGCGAGTCGCAAGTCTGCCTTCATGGCCGACATGGTCGGGAAGCAGGAAGCGTCGGCAACGAGTTTGCCGAGCGCCCATTCCTTCGCCTTCCCCGTCAACTTGGAGAGCAGGAAGCGCGTACGCGCGAACTCGGTAGACAGCTGCCGAGCCTCAATTGCGGTGCCCACTTCACAGAACCACCGGTTCAAGTGAAGGCGACCGTCGCCTTCGCCGCTGTAGCTCGAGACATCGAGCTTAACGATGTCGGTCTTGTTCGTGGCCGGCGTGGGAGTCGACACCCGCCATGAACTCCTGGGCGGCCAGGCGTTGTTGAGCTTCCGTGCCGGCAGTGAGCAACGTCTGGATAACGGCTTCGCCGGACGCCGCGGCGAGGCGGTGTAGCGCCTCCCACTCAATCGATAACAGGTGAGGAAAGCTGCCGTGCTCGAGGGAAATACTGGTTACCTTGGACGCGTCACTCATCGACGTGTCGTTCATCTTGGTCGTTGGACGGACTACTAAGTGCTAACAGGCCGTTACTGACGTACACTAGCGAACTGGGAAGAATGAAGTAATTGAACTCTGAGTGTTAATTGCCAAGACGGTCTCGACACTCGAGACCGTCCCAGCCAATGGCTAATACGTAAAGGTATCTGATTGGCCACCGTGGTTGCACGATGGCGACCATGTGACAGAGGCCCGTCACACGCTTCACTTATACCGAGAGGTTGATATACTTGCTTAGTTTAGGGAGCACGGGGAGCGCGAGTTTCCTACAGTCCCTCTCTTGGCCAGAATTTATCGGGTAAACCCCAGTCTACAGCAACGCAAGAGAGGATTTTTAGCCCAAGTGGCTACGTGGTTAACGAGCTCCGTACACGTCTTGATGATGACCGGGCCGAAATTCTGTGCTTAATGAAGGCAAATTGGAGCGAGCACAAGAGCTTGATCGAGGAGATGTAGCTAGGTCAACTCAAGGTCGGTAGCT
This sequence comes from Phytophthora idaei, assembly GCA_016880985.1. Lineage (NCBI taxonomy): Eukaryota > Oomycota > Peronosporomycetes > Peronosporales > Peronosporaceae > Phytophthora > Phytophthora idaei. The sequence goes on along the minus strand of QOKR01000219.1, from coordinate 47,832 downwards.
CAACATTATGCAGTTTATATCAAATACAAGTATCATATTATCAGGATCAGGATCAGCGTACCGTGTCACTGGATCAATATCACTTGATACCAGCTTCATTTTCATTTTTCAGTGGATCAGAATCAATAATACTACCAAAAGAGCCGATGCTCCGAACCCCCGACCATGATTCTGGATGACCAGCATGTGGGTCTTTTGTGAAGCCCAGCGTTTGTGAAACTTCGACGGAGGTTTGAATAATTAGTTGAGCCACGATGGCGAATGTACGCCATTCCTATTTTAACATGGTATTAGGTTCAGGTCAAAATATAGCAGATTAATTAACATGTAAATTTGTAGCACAGGGCACTATTTGGAGCAGGGGGCACTTTTGATTTTACTCGTCTAAAAATGGCCAATCGGGCACTATTGGGAGTGGTCGTCTCTAACCGAGCCTAATTTTTATACGGGCTTTTGTAATCGTAAAAAAACACGTTAATTTGTACCGTACATGTAACCCCGATTTACAATCCGATTAGGGCGCGTTCACATTGGTGACTGTGATGCTGCGTGTGGGTCGCTCCGTCACTCGACTGCGGAGCAGCCTGTGCGCTGGGCAGGCGCATCTCTCCACCTCTGCCGCCAAGCCCTCTCAGACCTTCGTGACCACGCCCATCTTCTACGTGAACGCGGCGCCTCACATCGGCCACGTGCACTCGGCCGTGCTGGCAGACGCGCTGTCTCGCTGGCACAAAGTTAAGGGCAGCGACGTCCTGTTCACCACGGGCACGGACGAACACGGACTCAAGGTTCAGGAGGCGGCAGAGAAGAGCGGCACGACGAACTACAAGGCCTTCTGTGATGATGTGTCCTCCCGCTTTAACGAGATTTTCCAGGAGGCTAATGTGGACTACTCGCGCTTCATCCGCACAAACGACAAGGACCATCACGATGCGGTGGACGCATTTTGGAAGACCATCCGCGACAATGGCCATATTTATCTGGGTGACCACGAGTCGTGGTACTGCAAGTCGGACGAGAGTTTCCTGACCGAGATGCAGGTGGAGGACAAGGAGGACGCTCACGGTAACGTTGTCAAAGTGTCCAAGGAGAGTGGACACCCCGTCGAGATGCTGCGCGAGGAGAACTACAAATTTAGACTCTCGGCCTTCCAGGACCGACTGCTCGAGTGGCTGGACGCCAACCCGGACGTGATTGTGCCCAATTCGAGATACAATGAAGTGCGTGCTGCGGTGGCTGGAGGATTGAGGGACTTGTCTGTGTCGCGATTGAGTGAGAAGATCCGATGGGCGATCAAAGTGCCGGGTAAGTTGAGGCTTTTGTTGAGATATGTTCGGGTTCGGAGAGCTAATACCAGGTTGCTATTGTGTCTTGCAGATGATGACAAACACTGTGTGTACGTGTGGTTGGACGCGTTGACGAACTACCTGACGAGCGCTGGGTACCCAGGCAATATTGACCGCGCCTGGCCTGCTGCTTACCACATCGTGGGTAAAGATATTCTCAAGTTTCACGCCATTTATTGGCCGGCCTTCCTTATGGCAGCAGGGCTTCCGCTCCCGAAAAAGGTGGTGGCACACGCGCACTGGACTGTTGGAAACGTGAAAATGTCCAAGAGTTTGGGTAACGTGGTGGACCCACACGAAATGCTGGCGAAGTACGGCTCCGACTTTGTGCGCTTCTTTCTGTTGCGTGAGGGCGTACTTACGAATGACGGCGATTTCAACGCTGACACGCTCGAAGACCGCGTGAACAGCGAGCTCGCTGACACGCTCGGTAACCTGGTCTCGCGCAGCACGGGCAAGGCGGTACTCGTGAAGGGTATTGTACCCAAGCGTCCTGAACTTGATCGTCTCACGGTAGAAGACAAGGAACTCGTAGCCAAGGGACAAGCGCTTGCTGCCAAGGTCGAAAAGCTGTTTGACACTCCTGATGTAAGCCGTCGATTTGTTTTACTGGGTGGTCGATTTCGATTCTTACTACTCGCTTCGATGTCTAAACAGTTCGCACGCGGCTTAGAAGAGATTGTATTCTTCCTCCACGACGTCAACCGGTAGGCTCTGTGATAAGTTTTGACTGGTGCTATTTTATTTTTGCTGACTGTAATCTACTGCAGGTATTTCACAATTATGGAGCCGTGGGTTCTATCCAAGACCCTGAAGAACTCCGACAATGTGACGTCCGAGGAATACAAAGCCACGAAAGAGCGCCTGGATACTGTGTTGTATCTGTCCATTGACGCAGCGCGTATGAGTGGTAAGTTGTCACCTTGTTTAGCCATTGCTGTGGGTGCATAATTCTTATGGTGCCTTATCTTGTTTTGCAGCCATCTTGTTGCAGCCGGTCGTACCAATTGCAGCAACCAAGATCCTGGACTACCTTGCAGTTCCGGAAGACAATCGTTCCTTTACTGAAGCAACACTTCTCTCCGCCGACGACCAGGTGATGGGTGCTGTGCTCAGCAACTCGAAATCATTCGTTACGTTCCCCAAGGTTCACAAGCAGCGTACCACCAATTAGAATGGTTTGAAGTTGACACCTTCAAGCAAAACGTAGCCATTTGTCGCTTAGAAATGTTTCTAATTAGCACCCAATCAAATCGTTTGGCGGGAAAATTATGTCAGAAAGCTATTCACGCGAGGGTGGCTCGCACCAAGCAGATGCCGCGTAATCTCACGCCGACAGTTGGCAACCAAAGCCGCTCGCACTGCAGCTCAGCAAGCAGCCAGAGACTCGTCCGGGGATGACGATGTCGAGTATCTCTACAGCAACGCCCCTGCTCAAAAGAAGAAGCACGAGGTTTTTGGCTACGACACGTGGCCGTTCGGAGGCAAAGGCGAACTGCAAGAGGTGACAGTCCCATCAGGAGATGGTTGCAAACGGGTCAGTCAACTATTGGCCAGAGCTGAAGATAACGCTGGTGAATATTCGTTCGGTGGACAAGCCGACACCTTGCCTGCAGTTCCGGGGCTTTTCGTCAAAGAAATTGGTGACGTTTCCGTGCCTTTGTGTGCTGAACAAGGAGAAAAACTTGTTGCACAATGCGAAAAATCTCCTTTCGGACGGAAATTGGACACAATGATGAACGAAAATGCCCGCAAGAGTTGGCAACTCGCACCGGATCAAGTGGAGATCAAGAACCCACTGGGATGGAGAAATTGAGTGCGATCATTGCTGATCGACTTGGCTATAAGGGCATCCCCATGCAGTGCAAACTGTACAATATGCTGTTGTATGGAGAAGGAGGCCACTTTAACACCAGGACACAGAGAAGGAGGACGGGATGGTGGCGACGTTGGTGGTGCAACTGCCGAGTTTGTATGAAGGAGGAGACCTGGTGGTATATCGAGGTGGAAAGGTGAAATATCGTCATGATTTTGGCAAGAAGGAGGGTTCAGCACGTTACTTGCCGCACTATGCGGTGCACTATGCCGACGCAGAACATGCTCTAGAAAAGGTGACGAAGGGGTACCGTCTGGTTCTGGTGTACTCAATTTACCTTCCACCATCGCTGCGGCATTTGATAAGGAAGGGCGACGAGACTTTGGGAGAGGAGCTAGGCGCTTTGGTAAGCAGCATGAGCGATGACGACGAGTCGTTTGCTCTGTTGCTGGCCCATGAGTACACGGGCAGAAGTATTAAAGAGATGGGCTTTGGAGCATTGAAAGCGTTGATCGCGCGAGATTTCAGACGCTGCAGGATGCCAACAGTGTGGCTGCTCCTGGTAAAGCGCTGCAGTTCTTTATCGCACAACTAAAACAAGATATCAACTACTGGGACGATGGGGGTTCCTGGGTGGAAGATCGCCGGGACGAGTCGATAATATGGTAATCCACGACTGGTGAGAGGCTGGGTGAATCTCCAGAAACTAAATTTCACCTCAACCTCCTGAACCCTGGTAAAAAAACACTAAACGAGCTGTGAGAGCCTCATGGCAACAGCACATTTGAGGGGTACCTTGGCAACGAAGGAGCGACGAAGAGTACGACATATTCTCGATATGCGATCGTAGCCTGGTCTGTAGCCCATGGTGTGGAGAAGGCGTGCCAATTTATCAACGTAAATGCTGCTGTTGAGGCTTTGCTGTGCCAGAGACCGGTCAACTCCCTAACACTCCGCAAGTTCATGAATAACGTGAGTGTAAAGCTTGCAGAAGAAGAAAAAGGCTCGTGGCGTCGGACGAACAGTATATCTGTCGGGTTTTGCCGAGCACTATGTGAGCTGCTGCTAGAGGCTAGCGATCCATCCTTGGTTGACTTATTCTTCAAAAGAATCATGAACAAGCTGAAAAGCTCCATCAATAAAGACGAGATTGCAGCACCAATAACTACGCTTGCTCGAAATTTCGACTGGAGCGACATCAGGCAAGCACTACTAAGAGCGCTGAGCAACGAGGTCGATCACACTGATGATGATTTGGTCATTGGGTCTGATGATGAAGAGGTTGTCGAAAAGACCGACAACTCGTGCATGACAGTGGCGCTATTAATCGTCGATGGTCTCGAAGCTGGGGTTGCTCGGAAAGCATTGCTTGAAAAAGCAGTAGAGGAAGCTTCGAAACTTCGTCCAGAAAACTCTGCTCGTCAAAGACGGTGGGGCTGCTTTGCAAGTAGGCGATCCAATGTGGAGAAAGGAGTATTTTCGACACCGTGGCGAATAAATTCAAGCAAACGAATCCAAAGCTGCTGCAGCCAGTGATTGAAGCATTCTCGCAGCATATGAGTGGCGTGGATGCATCAGATGAAAAGTTTGGTGTGTTCGTATCTATTGCTGAGAAAATAAGTGGGTGGTTAAATGACCAACTTCAAGCACTGGGGAAGCCCTTCTCGTGGGAAATGCCCGACGCATATTTTCCAGACAACGCTAAAGTGCAGGCGTTTCTACGTGGCTCCACTGTTTCAATGAACACAATAGGTGTGCGGCATTTGAACGGAGTCAGTCATGCCCGCAATTACGCGAAGAAATGGATGCGTGAAAAGCAAATCAATGCTTCGTTTACCTTGGCGTCTGACGGTAGAGGCCAAAGCGCGTACGTTACTATCAAGAAAACCCGGGATTGGTTTTCGGAACACCAAAAGAAACTGCTGGAGTACAAGACAGAGTTTAACCTTCTTTCGGCACGCTTTGGAGTTTGGAGGGGCTTCCAGTGGCATATCAAGAAAGCGAGCGCGCCATGAGTAACGCCGACAGCTGCCAAATTCATTTTTCTACGTCGAACCTAAGTGGACGTGCAACGAGTAGCAACAATGATTCATTCTCACCATCTAAGCTCCTTCAGCTTCTTCTCGGTACTCTCATCAGTGTGTATCAGTGGTAATATCTCGTTACACTCACTGCTCTGGTTTATTTATCGGCATGACTTGTTAAAACATGCGACGGTGACGACAAAAGGGCTAGCGAAATGGATGTGCATGGAGCAAGGAGAAGGTTCACTCTTATTTTAAATTTCCTCCAATAAGATGGAGGAAACACGAAAACGAAGGATTAGTTTGATAACCGAACGACTTGTTACTTCAAATAACTTCAAATACTGCAGGCATGTAGAAGAATCTTCGAATTACTTTTTAAGCTTAAGCCTGAAACTCGACCATTTAACTGATTTTGATTTCGAGATTAGCCGCTAGAATGCCTGCGGCGAGTTGAGTGTGGCCGCATTCGTCAGCTGCTCTTCGATGCATTTCTGTGCTGTCACCCCAGCACACGGAGCTCTCCATCAGCTCAATCTCCGGCTTTTGAGAAGCATATGTGTTACTGTGGTGAAGCTTTAGACATGTCCAGCGAGTCACAACAACTACTGGCGGGTTCCCGTTTGCTGATGGAATTGCACGCACCACGAGGCTTGTAGTGGTGTCTTGACGCACTCGTTCGCTGCTACGATATGGGTGCAATTCATCAAAGTCTACGAAGTCTTCAGCCATGATTCCGTACTCTCCGTTCGCTCCTTCCGCCAACTTCGAGAACACAGCTGTGTTCGACTCCACCGTCGCTCCGGATGATACTAACGAAACCAATCGAAGTTGAGCGAGCTCAGCGCTTTCAAACTCGCTGTCTTCCCGAATCGTAATGCTTCCAAACTGTTCAGAGAGAAACATATCGGCATTTAGAACGGTGCCGAGGATGGCCCCGAAAACAGCTTTGACATTAGCTCCACGAATCGGGCATGCCTCAAACCGTAAAATGCAAGTATCACCGCCGATAGTTTCGAAGCGCTCTTCTTGGCAGTACTTCGCCCCACTCTCGAAACCCTGACTTCGCGCCACTAGATAACGCTCTGCCTCGATCAATTTTCGGTATTTTAGAGCCATCAGCGTGTTGAAACGTTCCTGTCGGACGTGGAACGAGCAGGCACAGCAGTACGTTGGTGGTGGCTCTCAACTCGGTTGCCAGCCGGTAACGAACACCCCACTGAGCATCGACCACACCACTGTCAAGGAGTACGTCGAGACCGTGTTCAACACCAAGCATGATGACATTTGGCGCAATTTCGACATTGCCTTCGTCTTCATCGTCGTGTACCGCGTGTTGGGACTTCTGGCTCTGCGGTTCGTGAATCACCAGAAGAGATAAGCAGTCGCGGAACGAAGAAGGCTTCATTGAGGCGATGGAGTCTATCGTCATCCATCTTGGGCGCCTCCCTACATAGCACTGCATTTACGTTCTCTTCTTACATGCAATACACACTCTGTATCCGCTATTCTCTTACGTTTTAGTAGTTTTTGGTTTGCTATCTATTCATACATGTAGTACATAGAGTCGGCATAATGGTGGTGGTGTCCTCAGCGCCGTCCTCTTTGGTCATCTTCCATGTGTCACTAAAGACAAGTTCACACAAGTGGCACATAAATCATTGATGCCAATAACAAAGCTCTTCGCTCCCTCTCCACGGCGTGCTTTGCTGCTACTGGAGCTGCAAACAGCAGCAGACTGCGGTAGCGACGAGCACTGGACCCGGGCCGTGACACTCGGTGGGGCCCGCTTGCTGCCCTTCAGTTCATTCCGGAATTCGCGGCTTCGAGACGCAGTCGGAGACGCTCTTCCGTCGCTTGGACGCTCGCTCGCATGAAAGAGGCGGTGATTCCTCCAACCATCCTCCCCATGGCGCGTGCTCCCCAGTATCAACTATAATACCAACTGCACAGCACCCCGAACTAACCCTAGCGTGACCGATGGTACCTACTTGTTTATCGCGTCAATGCAGGCAGCGACCATACCATTTTCGCGTGTAACTCGCCATCGGTTCTGCGAGAAGACCTGCCAGTGAACTACGTGAGCAAGGACACGGCCGCGCAATTCAACGCTTCGACGGTAAGGTTTGCACAATCGTGACAATCGGTCCTATACGATCTCACAGGTTTGCATCTGTCCTCTGTGGATCTGCCCCATTTGCTTCATAGGCTACCTAACTACAACTAGCAACTGGCTCAAGTTTCCGATTCGACTGCGCCACGGCCCCTACAGCTACAGCAGTCAGGGCTACGAGGCTTTAGACCAAGTAGTTGACTGCTGAACGCAGCATAGTCGAGAGCCAAGAGCTCCCACAACTCTTCAGTGTGGCAGTCGCGGGGCTTAAGGTCGTGGACAACTACAAAGTATCCGAGGCAAGGTCGCCAATATCCAGCAGTGGCGGCACTACCGGTAGTCCATACAAGCCTACAAGAACGCCGTCAAGCCCACGTGTATCCGGAGCCAACATGAGACCCAGTGTAATGGAGGTATTGTACTGGCGAGATGAAATGATACACCAACATCACATTAAGCAATGTAACGTTACCAAAAATGAACCCACGCCGACAGCAAGACCAGCGTAGCAATGGTTGGCTCTCCGGCATCGTATATTTCTCATCGCAGGCGGTTTGGTTTCATTTCCTTATCCGCTGTGGTCTATCGAACACTCCAGGAGAAGATGCTCATTGTGCATACGCATAAGTCTTTTTTGGCCGAGGCTCAGCAACGGCTGGGTCCCCTGGGACAAGCTGTGCGCGAGCGTGTTGCCAAGTCTTTGGCGGTTTCGGAGAGCATGGTTGCGCGTGTGCTGGCTGCCTACAACATACACGGCGAGGAAGCATTTGCGGTGCCCACCAAGGTCGGAGGTCGAAAATTACCGCGAGTTTATTACGCAAATCATAAATGACCGTAATATATCGCGTAAACCAGCCACGTCCAAGATCATATGTTGTGAGCTAAAAACTCTGAAAGGTGAGACCATTCCATGCGAGAGGAACTTGTGCGAATGGAAGTTTCCTACATCAGAGGTTGTAAGCGCGACCCGAGGGTCGACTCCAAGGTAAACGTGGCATTTAGAAATGCATACTTGGAAAAGAAGCTGGCAATGCTCTCTGCGCGTTTGGTACCAAAGTTAACTGAGACGAAAGTTACTGCAACGTAAATCACGTTGCAGGAGGTGCGTACGTTGAACAGCAGCCCCCATCGGAGATAGCTCCAGAGTCTACTATGGAAGAGCTGCAGGATCTTGCCGGCGAGGCCACCAACAAGGTCCATAGCAGTAACATCATGGGCGAGATGGATACCAGCGCTCAGTTCGAGGAGTACGAGATTCAAATAAGAATACAATGTTAGAGGTTATTCACTAGCGGTTTCGTATTCAATTGTGAAGGTTGGTTATTTTACCGTAAAGGCCCAACAGGAAACAGCTGGGTGGTACATAGCCTCTACTGTTTTGGGCCTATGTGGAAGGCAAGTTTTTGTTTAAATATACGTTGTCACTAAACGCGATATAAATGCATTGGAAAGGATTACTTTAATGAGCAAATACAGAGCTTTCTAACGCTGTCTTTCTTTTGAAAATTTACCCACTAGATGATTCGCTATTGGCTTCCAAAGTTGGTGTATCGTTTCATCTCGCCAGTCCAATAACAGTGTATCCTCTTTGCTTCAGCGGCTACTTCGACCGACCAAGTACCATGGGTGCAGTCAAGTACGGTGGCGCGCTTCGTACAAGTGCTGCAACATACTCGGCGAGCAAGAATGCTGCGAGTACTTGCACGGAGACTGCGTCAACTACACAAGGTCACAATAAGAAATCCTCTGTCGGGGCTACATCCAAATCCTGCACGACAACAGCTACAAGTCTAGCTCCATCGTCGATTCGATCTACAAGGACTGTGCGCGCTACTTCAGTATTTTGCCTCAATAGCAAATCTAATAACCTCTCGGAAAATGTATGCACAGTTGACCAATCGAGACGTACATCATGTACATGTACGTCTCGATTGGTCAAGGTGAATAAAAGGGATAACAGATTTAGATGTGCATCGTCATCAAGATTGTGATTGTTAAAGTTTTTTTAATACACAATTTGGTATCACACGGACGTACTCCAAAGTTTTGTTCACTACAGCAGTGGTATGAAAACAACTGACATAACAACCGTGGTCAAATACTATGCTTTAATATTGATCATCTTAATATATTTATAGCTGATGCAGCGAGAGTAACTGGTTGATTTAGCGAGGCCACTCGTGCAAGCATTTCATCAGTTCATCTAGGCCACAGGAGCTAAAAGCACCTAACAATTAACCGCTTTTATGCTAAAGTTTCTTTATTATAAAGTTGGCCTTCTTTTTTGCTAATTATGACACCGGTTGCGATAAACACCTGATACTTTCAACAATGTGTTTTTTTAATCTATCAAGCGTTCTTCGATTACCGGTAGATTCAGAATGGACCATAATACGGTATATTATACGGAGCTGATCAGAAAACAGAACCCCGCAAGTAGAAAATCATGTACTGGAAATTGCAATGGGTCCATTTGTTGGGGAGCTCACACCCGCATATTATATGGTATTGCCTGATAAAAAAAAACCCTCTATGAAATGCCTCAGGTCTGTATATGATCCAAACGGATTTTTAGCCGTTCTTCCGCCGAAATAGCCCCCGCCACACTTCGCAAAGCTTCTCAGAGGGACTTTCATTAAACTAACTTGCACGGCACACGCATTTTACTTTTGCAGGGGATGGCAGAATAAAAGTAAGCCAACGTACCAATTCCTTGTAGTTCGTGAAGGCGTAGACGATGGTATCGAAGAGTGTGATGGCTCAACGCTCGCAAGTAAATCAAGCTTAACTATTAAATATTATGGCGATGACTTGGAGTTTGTAAGTCTTAACATACGGCCAAAACTACAAATGTTGGCTTTAGTGGAGCGCTTCATTTTGAAAACAAGACTTCTGACCTGAAGTTATTACTTTATAATATGTGGGATGTGGATGTGGATGTTGAGGGCTCTATCAAGAATAACTCTGATACTATAGTTGCTGTTATGTTGGCTCACAAGTCGTACCTATAAACTCGTAGAAGAAGATATTTGAGGATCTACAGCAAATTAGTAGCCTACTCGGCAAGTGAACGGATTATTAACACAATATATATAATATATATGCTTAGATACCTTCGCTGTTGTTCAATTGCTCAAATCACTGTACCCTCCACCGCCATGACGTAATGACAAGGAGATTCGGTTGTCGATTACGTCCATGGTGGCAGTACTGTGTGTATCGCAGTTTATACAGCGATTACGTCCATGGTGGCAATATCGCAGTTTTTACAGAGTTTATACAGCGATGGACGTAATCGACAACCAGTTTACAATTTTGTAATACATTAATGGTGGATATTCCCAGCAACTGTCAGCTGTTAACTGTCATCTTTTACTCTATGGTATACCCTATTCGAGTCGTTGTGGATGAGTGAGATTTTTTTTAAATCATTAAAATAAATAATAGTAAAATATTAAGACAAATATGGTATCACATGTACTGTTATCATAGTTTACGTCTCCGGTCACTGCCAGCAGATCGCTGAGTCGAGCACAGCTGTCACCGCGCTCTGAGTCGTTCTGGAGTGACTGAAACTCCGTCCCATTCGTCATTCTTCCGTCTTCGTGGCTCAGCTCACATGCTGCAACTGAAAAGAACCGATAACGTCAAACGGAAGTGCAGTGATGCACAACATGAGACCAAGAAAGTGAAAGCAACTCAAGTAAAGGCGGTAACCACGTATGCGGTCCGCAAGGAGCGCAAAAGGCTTTTGATGGAGCAAGCGGAAGACATGCAGGACAAACTGGACAAGCTCAAGTTCCGCCTGCTGGTGAAGCAAGGACAGATCGAAAAAGACACCAAGCGCACTGTGGCGGAAAACGCGGTGCTGCACGAGTATATCCAAGAACAGCTTATCACGCTTCGCTACAACACAAGCAGCACTGACCGGACACGTGGTGAGTTGTTGGTGATATAAATTCATATTTTACGTGATATTAACTGTCAATGCGTGCAGCAGCGAAGTCTAGGGGGCCAACAGCCGGCTCAGAGCGTGATTCGTTTAGGCATGAACCGACAGGAACGTTTAAACACGCTGGTGGCTCTGAAAGACCGAAAATTGTACGAGGCAGAGCGTTATCTTGTGGCGCGGACTCAGAATTTCGAGAGTGGAGTGAAGTACTGCCAAGAAGAGCGCCTCGAAACTATTGACGGTGATAACTGCATTATCCGGTTTGAGACAGGACCGATCTGTGGAGCTAATGTCAAGGCTGTCTTCGACGCTCTCCTCGGCACCGTTCTAAATTCTGAAATGTTTCTCTCTCAACTGTTTGGAAGCACTACAATCCGTGAGGACAGTGACTTTGAAAACTCTGAACTCGCTCAAGTTCGGTTGGTTTCATTGACATCGTCCAGAGCAACAGTGGAGTCGAACACGGTTGTGTTTTCGAAGTTGGGGGCAGGAGCGAACGGAGAGTACGGAATTATGGCTGAAGACTTCGTGGACTTTGATGAATTGCACCCATATCGCAGCAGTGAACGTGTGCGTCGAGACACCACTACGATTGTGATGGTGCGTGCACTCCCACAGACCAACGGGGCCTCGCCAGTAGCTGTTGTGACTCGTTGGACATGTCTAAAGATCCACAACAGCACCGCAGAAGTTTCTCAAAGGCCCGAGACTGAACTGATGGAGAGCTCCGTGTACTGGAGTGACACAGCACAGAAATGCATCGAAGAGCAGCTCATGAACGCAGCAACACCCAACCCACCGCAGCCATTCTAGAGGATAAAGAAATCAAAATCAGCTAGATTCATGAGTTTCAAGCTGCGCTTAAGGCGACTTTCTGGCGACGTATCACCCCCTCAAGTGGGATTGCTTCTTCTCAGCACTTGCTTTTCATTCTAAAGCTTCGTTTTCGTGATCCTCGTGAGGTAGTTCTATTGCCTTCTACTTCCCCCCAGCTAGAGTCAAACTTCCATCGAGGAAGTTCCTAGCGTTTGAAATCTCGCGCGACCAATAGTTTTCAAAGCTGCAGAGCCATCTCTTCAATACTTTTTTACGTGTAGTCATGGGCGAGCAAAAGAGCAAACGACTCGTCTTCATCACCAATGCTGCTTATCACTGCCAGCACCTACGCCTCCCCATCGTCTCACCTCCCTTTTTAATCCAATGCCGCACCGCATAGTGTTGCTTCTTGCCAAAATCATGACGATACTTTACTTCCTGATCACCTCCTTCGTGCAGACTGGACAGTTGCGCCACCATCGTCGCCACCATCCCGTTCTCCTTCTCCGTGTTCATCCTTCCCTATACTTTGTACAGCGCACGCCCTAAACTCACGATCGCAACGTTCACAAAGCGAGCTGCACCTCCGTAGTCAAGTTTGTTTACTGATCTCAACAAAAACTAATTCCTAAGTATTGCTCCAGCAATGCTGCATGTATTAAGTAAAGACTAAAACGATGAACATGCTACTCGAAAGCTTACGAGAACATGAAAATTGTTCATCTTTCCGAGATCCGACGCAGCCAACTTCAGTCCCGAATCATCTTGCGTAGGGTCTTACTACTCCGAACGTGCTTTTTTGATGCAGCGCTGGCAATGGCGTCTCCGTAGCGATCCGTCAGAGTATCATGTCTTTCTTGTACTGCAGCAACAGGTGCTGATGCTTTGAAAACCATGCCTTTATTTTTGTGACGGTCAAGAAAGCGGTACCGTCTTGCTCGGAGGCCTCCATAACGAATGAAGCCCCAACTTGGCCCTTGCGCATGGATTTCGCAGCGTAGTTCCGGGCGTCCTGAAGCGTCTTGAAAGTCACCACTTCCTTGGCGACCATTGAAGTGCCAGGGCCCCGCAAAAATTCCTGCACCTTGGCATTTTCAGGAAACTCTGCTTCAGGCATCTCCCAAGTCCTTTGGGTTTGATCTCGCAGCCACGCGATTCGTTTGGATGCAATCGATGCCAGGACAGCAAACGTGTCATTTGCACGACTAGCATCTTCCAAATATGGTGAAGCGTCTTCAATGACTTGGCCCAGACGACTTGGATCTGCGGCCTTGACAATGTTTGCCACAGAGTCGAAGTCAACGCTTTCGGAAGACAGACTAAACTTCCAGAGGAATCCCACAGCTTCAGAAACATCCAACAACTTGTCACCAACTTTTGCTGCGTTCTGGACTGCCAGTTGCACTAAACCATTCCGGACTGGTTCGTTGGTCAAATTATCGGCGACGCGGAGGGCCATCAGTATGCACTCGTCATCGCTAAGCTTACCCAGCGCTCCCAGAGAGAGTTACTAACTTCTTTCCACTCAAATGTTTGCAGAAGCGAGACAATAGCAGGAACCATGGTCGTCTTCTCGCTCAAAAGAACATTTTGGTGAAAATCTTGCTAAAGAATAACTTCAGTCCCATGTCACGGGCTTCCACCAGCAACTGGCACAATCCTGGGCAAAACTCGGTAGATAGTGGCCTGAGCTTTGCAGCAGGCTGGGGTACCCGTGTCGAGTACCACTTCCACTTCTTCTTCTTTTTCTCCAGCTCCTGCTGGACCGCATTCATTAAACCACGGAGCGCGTCAACATCACTCGGTTTCTGACTGCGCAAAATTTCAATCGCAGCTTCGGTATTGATCCAATCGAGCGCCTTCTCCACTGCCTTCGCTGCAGGCCACGCAATGATCGCATACCGAGAGTACGTAGTTTCCATCAAGGGGCCTTCGTTTCCCGTGAATCCCTCCCTTTCTTGCTACCGTGCGACCGCCACAACTCGTAGTAGCTTTCATGCCCCGGATTCAAGAAATTTTCCATTTTCAACTTCTTGATCGTCGGAACTATGACGCGTCACTGCTGGACATTTTACTTGCACGTGGAAATGAAGATGCCGATCGTAGAACTTGCTCTGGACGAAGACGATTTCGAAATGACTGAAACACACTCGCAAAAAGAAAAAGTGCCCAAAGTCACGTTCCATCCGTGTTGTGGTCAATTTCTAACTGTCGTGTCTGAAACACTCAAACAACTTCTGAAGATTATGGATTGTTTCCAAATAACTTGCTCCAGTGATCGACGTCACTTGTGTCACGACGGCAACTCATTTTTTTAATTTTGTGATCGTCAATGTAGCTAACAGTTCGCTGCTGCTCAGACCCTGTTTACTTCTTGGCTACGAGGTAGCGCTCCTCGACGTTCTTCCAGTTGACAACCTCCCAGATGGCCTTGAGGTAGTCCGGACGCAGGTTATTGTACTGCAGGTAGTAGGCGTGCTCCCACACGTCGATGCCCAGCAGCGGCACGTAGCCCGTGGTGGAGCACGGGTCCTGGTTGGGCGAAGTCACGACACCCACGCGCTTGGTCTCAGGCGAGAAGCCGAGCCAACCCCACCCGGAGCCTTGCACGCCCGCCGACTTGGCGACCATGGTCTTCTTAAAGTTCTCGACGCTGCCGAACTCCTGGTCAATGGCCTTGCGCAGGTCGCCCTCGGGTTCACCACCGCCGCCCTGGTTCTTGGGCGCCAAGTTGGTCCAGAAGATGGAGTGATTCACGTGGCCGCCTCCGTTGAACTTAAGCGCAGGCTGGAGGCTCAGCAGCTTGGCGTGGTCGCCCTTGCTCTCGGCCTCGGCGTACTGCTCGAGGGCGGCGTTGTAGTTGTTAACGTACGTCTGGTGGTGCTTCTGGTGGTGGATCTCCATGATCTGGCCCGAGATGGACGGCTCCAGCGCGCCAAAGTCGTAAGCCAGATCCGGCAGCGTCACAGTCGAGATGGCGCGCGTGCTGGCGGCACGGCGGGCGGACGACGCAAGGCGGGAGGCAAGCATGGTGACGGTTTGGCTGCGTTGGACGATCCAAAAGCTCAAATGAGGTGGTTGATCTGTTAAACGAGGGGTGGGGACACGGATGGGAGGGGCGATATCTATGTTTGTGTAAGGATTGCCGACTGAGAAGTGGGGATGAAGGGTGTGTCGGCGGTCGGCGTGTCCGACCCTTTCCCAATAAAATACGATTACGAAGATTCTTGGTACACTGTACCGCATTTTGTTCGGAGTTGATGTCGCGTTTATTGCCTACTTTAAGAGGAAAACTGACGGTTGTTGCAGGACAGCACATTGAAGTTGTTGGTAATCATTGGCTGATGGGCTCTTCCCGTCATCACAAGGAACCGCAAAGCATTTTTGCGACTGCTCCGAGCGAGTCAAGAGTTGGCCGCAGTCTCAATGGATTGAGCTTGTGAAGTTTCAAGTGCGTGAATAATAAGAACGGTGGAACTGCCCAGCTGCTATAACTGTCGTAAATACACCTCCAAGTTCTGCCGTGGCGGTGCAGTCGTTGAGCTGTGCGTCAAGAAACCTATTGGAGGTGATAGCTACAGCATAGAGCGCTACATTTAGTGGCTTAGCTCTGCAGACTCACCTTGCGCGGGCGAAATATGATAAACACACAGCCAAATCGTAGGAAACACACAAAATCTCCAGAAACACACAAGTAAGCGACAGGGCACACACAGATGATTGCGGGTAATGCAGCAATGCGTTTGAGCAACTCAGTCGTCAATCAGCAACTCTCCCAACCAGCAACCTTGTAGCAACACTGGCCATTCTAAAAGGCTACACTGTGTAGTACACAGGGCTTCAAGCGTATTGTATGAGGGGCCTGTATCTCGACGTGGGCATCTCTGTCGCCGTAGGTGGTTGGTGACGGCACGCAAGGTAGGAAGAAGATGCAGCGGTCGCGACAGGCTCCAGAGCTCACTATGTGTCATGGCATGCCATTGGCTAAAATAAGTAATGTCAATGCCATTGGCTAAAATAAGTAAGAATTGATTTCATTGGTTAAAAGTAAGCTGACAACCCAATTGATGGGGAAAAGAGGTCAGTGCATACAAAAAGCAAATCAAAAGTGCCGAGGGATGTTAATGGGTGGCTGCCAAGGAGACAAGTACGAGACCCTGCAGTGGTCTCGTCGATTGTCTTCCTTGGACAAGCTCACTCCAAAACTGACGGCTATCACAACATTTCAAGTACTCAAACCCCGGAGAGTGTTAACACCTCTTTCAGTGTAACGCCGTCTTGACAAGAAGACAAGACATTTTCAACCGCCAAGGCCGCTCAACTGCACGCTAGTCACGAGCCGTTACACGATGGCTGACAACCAAGCCAAAGCAAGGTCACCCCTTGGGCTCGAAAAGCTCAACGGCAACAAGAGCCTGTTCACGATGTGGAAGGACAAGGTGCTGACTCATGTGCAGCAATTAGACCATGAGCATGAGATCAAGACTCTGGAAAAGGGACAACCGGAGCCTACGGTCACGATGGTGGACTTCCTTATGGGAACCCCAAAGAAGCCTGTCATCTCTGTCAGTGAGCCACCTGATGCAGAGGCCGATAAGAAGGACCTCCGGTGGCGTATGGTGTACTACAACCGCGCGATGACAGGCATGCGCAATCTGTTCAATCAGACGTTGCCGCATGCATCCTATCTACGCTTCCTGAGACGGTTTCAACAATGGATCCATGTGAAGTGTGGAAACGGCTGGAACAGTCCTACGGACAAGGTGACGCAGGCGGTCTTATCCAGCTTAAGAATAAGTGGACTCGGGTGACGAACTCGAACTGGAAGAATCTGCGAACTCTCTTCGCACAGCTGAAGAAGGAAAGGAATGATATCAACCGGAAGACCGAAAGTTGATTGAGCAAGACATGGTCACTGAGTCATGGCTCTGTATGGAAGTGCTCTCGCAGCTTCCTAGTGAGTTCTGGGCCAGCTCGATTGCACTGACACCTGACGGTTTCACAATCGATAAGGTAGAAGCTGCAGTGGTTCGTGTCTTCGGGGAAAAGTCAAAGAGAGAGGTCAGCACTGTTCATCAGCCAGTGACGATCAATGCAGTTCGTCAGCATGCGAAGAAGCGCAAGGCCGTTCCAGGGACGTGCTATTATTGTGGACCACTTCAAGACGAATTGCCCAACGATGGCTAAGGGTCGTGATCAAAGTCGACCTGGTGGGCCACTGTATCGGACGGACACTTGGACGGCTCCAAGTGACAAGAAGGCTAAAGGTAAGAAACCTGTGGGAGTAAGAACGGTGAAGAAGGCCAGACAAGAAGTCGAAGTTACCCCTCAGATTCCTGCGGTGGAAATGACGAACGGACGGACGCTTCTTGAGCAAAGCATCGAAACCGAGCATGACATCAATGAGCTGCGATACATCGGAGATGTTGGTGAAGAGCAAGAAGGCCACCCCCGCAGTGGATCAGATGACATGATGGACATCGATGATAAGGTAAGATTGAAGCACCAGGCCTATTTACGAAAGTTAAGGCACCTTGATGTAACAGATAACCTGTGGGTTGTGGATACAGGAGCAGGCCACGCTATAACCCAAGATCGAAGGTGGTTCACGGAACTGAAGAGAGGATCTGTACATTCATTCACATACGGAAATGGTGGGACATCAAGTAGTGGCCTAACAGGAACAATACAATTGAATGTCTTGCAACCAAGTGGTCAGTTTGGTACTATTAAGCTAGGCAATGTAGCCTACGATACACAGTGCGACAGCAATCTGTTAAGTGCCTTCTATTTGGCAAAACAAGGATACTGGCACATGCAGTCCAAATCAGGAGAATTCTTGTACTTTTTTGGATCAGGCTTCAAGTTGCTCTTTGCAGCTGTTGCAATTGGTGAAGTGTACTATCTACCAACCATAAGGGTAACTCGAACCGGAAGAGCTGTGTCAGTACGCGCCACCAAGACTGAAGAACACGAATGGTTATTAAAAGAATGGCACTTGCGACTAGGGCATGTTGGAAAAGAACGGCTTATAAGACTCATAGCTAGTAGGGTCATGGATAATTTGCCGTATGTGCCCTATAAAGATCTACAGCAGGTCCCTATGTTCTGCCGCATCTGTGTGCTCGTTAACTCAAAGAGGATGTCCTATAAGAGCTTGGTTGGCTCCCGTCCAACAGAACCGCTGCATACCCTTCATATGGATACAATGGGTAAAGTAAGACCAGCCGGACTGTACGGCAGCATCGGATTCGGATATACATTGGCAGTTGTGGATGATACCACATCTTACCGGTGGTCGTTTGTATTAAAATATGTGAAAGAAGTGACAGGGAAGATAAAAGTCCTAATAACACAGTTGGAGCACCAACTTCCTTATAAGGTCAAACGTCTTCGGACAGACGGAGGAACAGAGTTCCTGAATAAGATACTTTCTGATTATTGCGAACAAAACGGTCTGTTGTTCCAAAAATCAAACGTTGACTCCCAGGAAAAAAATGGAAGTGCTGAGCGTACCCATTAGCTCCTAATGGAAAAAGTCCGGTGAACACTACTAGGGGCTAGTATGCCAGCAAAATGTTGGCCAGAAGCACTGATGTATGCCACAACGATAACAAATAGGCTACCAACGGCACGCCTAGGAAGGGAAAGTTCATATGAAGTGCTGTACGGGAAAAAGCCCAACGGGCTACCACTCCATATTTGGGGAAGCACCTGCTACGCCCATATTCCCCACTCTAAGCGAACAAATAAAAAACTGGGGAATCGGTCACTCGAGTGCAAGCTACTTGGGCTGGCAGAGGACTACAAAGGATAACGACTTTTGGATATCAAAAATAACAAATATCTGATAGCAAGAGATGTAAAATTCGGGATATCAATCACAGCCCTTGATGAAATTTACATGATCCAGCCTCAAGGATTTAGACAAGGCCCTGCTAATACTGTGTGAAAACTAAGAAAGAGTCTGTATGCAGCAGGAAGGGGAGCACGTCGTCCATTGCTAAAATTGCTGAATGGCTGGTGTCGAATCGCGTTTTGACGCAATCAGATTTGGCGGGGGTATGGGTGTGGCAGAAGCACAGCTGCGAAATCTCCGCCTAAATTCGTTACCTCCGCTCCTACACCCATATGCTGTTGTGGGAACAGGAGAAGGAATAGGCATTGCGAAACCTCTCTAGTAGCGCACTCTTCAATCTCCCCCACCAGCCATGGTCAAGGCCCCAAAGCACGGGCTCGCCACACGCAAGCGGGTCCTTAGCGCGCACGAAGAAAGACGAGACTGGGAGCTTGTTGCCAGCTGCAACGATATCCCGCCTACCACGGCCCGCAATATCGTCCAGCGTGAGACCGCCGACGTTAAGAAGCGAGGAGGCGCTCGCGCGGCGTGATCTTATTCACAAGACGGAGGTCGGTGCAAGTATTGCAGCGTTCTGCCGCCGCCTCAAGAAGCTGCATTCGCAGCTCTGTCTTTTGACTGTTTGGCGCGTCCAGCATCACATCGTGACTCAGAGAAAGAAAGTTCTTGATACGCGCTTTAAGAACGCTAAAACAACCTGCAACAATAACACGCACGCAGTGATAGAGTTAGAAAAATGAGCTCCGTCCATTGTGAAGTGCATATTACCCTCGATAGGGTTGCACATGGGCGAGTAAGGTCCCAGCCAACCTCAGCAGCTCCAGGTCACTTATATCCTGTACAAGGTCCTCCGTCTGGTTATGCACGGGGGCATTGTCTAAGACAATAACAATCTTCTTCCCAACGAAATGCTCTTGATAGACAGGATGAACTTGACAGCGTCGTAGATTGCGTCCACAAACGCGGCATTAATCTCCATTTTAATGCTCCGCGGGTGAACCAAGCCCACTTCATGCGAAACCGCACATTGAAGCTGTAGCTTTGCGCCCTTAGGGGGCGGCAGCGTAACAACAGCATGTTCTCTTGTGATAGCACGACCCTGAGACCTTTACAATTATATTGTAGAGGTCTATATTGTAATTGGTCTCGGCGTAATAGACGATGAACGCCCCGCTACGCTCATGCTCCAGTAAAGCTTCGCCGACTCTCTTCGTTTTTCGATATTCACCTCATCATTGCATGTTGCTGGCTCAACGCAAACGTGTTAAGATACCACACATAGTTGATTAGCACATACTAAAATTATAAATAACATTTTTTCATATCTGCTTTATTGTGTACAGCTTGTCACACAACTTCTTACCGATGAGGGACGTGCTAACGCTAACACTAAAGTCGAACGGTAGCATGTCGCCCATCTGCGTGAGTGTGTACTGACAGTTGTCCTCCAGGTACTCGACAAGCGCCTCTTCCATCTCCGGCGTGAACTTGGTGAAGTTTACTCCGGCCACAAGCATGTTCATTGGATGAACTTTCAGGCGGTTGTCGTGCCTGATGGCTTAGTCATCCATTGCTGGGGGCCGATGGAAGGGCGCCGGCATGACATCACAATGCTGCGTGAAAGCAAGTTGGCTGATTATATGGCAGACCACCACGATGTATTTAATGGCTACATTATCTACGGCGACCCGGCCTACGGAATACAGACGTTTTTGGTGTCGGGCTTCAAGGGCGCTAGAGTGTCGGCGAATGAGAAGAAGTTCAACAAGATGATGAGCTCAGTCAGAGAATCTGTGGAGTGGAAGTTCGGTGATCTCAAGACCCAGTTTTCGTTTGTCGACTACAAAAAGTCGCTAAAGATTCGGCTCTCACCCGTGGGCAAGTACGTACTAGATAGCATGTTTCTGCTAAACTGTCATTGTTGCTACTACGGTGGCAACCAAATTAGTGAGTACTTTGGAGTAGATCCTCCATCATTAGACGAATACTTAACTCCTTAAAAATAATTCCCTCTTCTTAGCTGTATTTAGCTTAGTCCTTCTTACTCAGACTGATCAAGTCTACAATGCTTTTCGACACAGCCTGAACTACAGCGAGCATGTGATCTCGGTCCGCTTCCCGCTGCGCGGCCATAAGCTCCCTGGCCTCTCTTTTGTCTTGCAGCTCCTTCTCCTTCAGTTCCAGCATCATGTCCTTCAGCAGTTCCTCCCGTTTCAGCCGCTTACCTTGGGGCGATCGCTCTTGATCTTCTCCTAGCGTCTCCATTGCGAGGCGCCTAGCCGTCGCATACGCTTCCTCCTCGCGCTGGCGTTTAAGTGTGTCCGCGGCCTTCGTAGCGCACACCGACTCGGTGTGGTCGTCGATGAGCTCGATCAGCTCGTCGAGTAGCAAAGCTTTTCTCGCTTTCCTCCTCGGAGACGCCCGAGGCCGCCATGCTCTCCTCGTCTTCTTGCCGCCTCGTCTTGATAAGCTTGTCAAAACAAGACTGCGCGTTTTTACCGCTCAACTTGAGCCGTGGAAACGAGTCGTCTGCCACGAGCTTGGCGGCGAGAGCGTCCCACGTGCCGGTGATTTTGCCTCGCTGGGCTTGAAAAGGCCGATCCCCAAGGACCTGATGCAGCAGCATCACGTCTTCTTCTTCAGAGTAGTTCCTGCGCTTTTCGTCGCTCATACTTGTTGTATTCAGTTGTATAGTTAAGAGGGAATGAAGGCTTGGCTGCCAGCCAATGGTATGTGGCAAGTCTCCCACAGATTTCAGTTTTCCATGGGAAATTTTCCCACAGAGCTCTGTTAAATGTATAGTTTATGTAACAATGTAGATCAGTTTGAGGGAATGGGGATGGAAAACTTGACTGCGAAACCTCTCTACTGTCCAGTGCATTACACTAAATCCACATTGCTCTAAATTCTAAATTCGTGATTTATATTCTGAAATTTGGATGCTACTTCGGTTACTTCAGTCCATTTTGGTTTACACTAGGATTGGAAACGGTGTAGAGGGTTACACTGGTGAGGACAAGGCCAATAAAGGGAGTGTCCCACGGAAGCAGAATTCGGGATATTCACTGCTGCTGAACCAGCGGGCCTCCGACGGGCGGTTCGTTTACATCGAACCAATAGCTAGCGGGGGGGGGGCGGTTTGTCAATCATTCCTGTGAACCGAATTGCGTGTTCCGGGAGGTCCGCTACCGCAAGAAGGTGGCTGTCGTGGTCGTCATATAAACGCGATGGAAGAACTTGCGGTGGCCTACGCAGGTAAACTTTGGTTTGCCTGTACCTGTGGTAGCTCCATTTGCAGCGCCAAACGCACTGCCACATATAGAATCTCCTGCTAAACCATTCCTTCGAAAAGTAGGCAGCGAACGCAGGAGCATCACGTAGCCCCTTCCACCGTTTTACTGCTTCAGTTGCCAGTTGTAATAACTCGTCTTGACTTGAGCAGAAATGCATGTTGTAAATGTCGCGTCGAATGGAGGCTGCTGTATCCGTTGGTATTGCTTGCAATCGCTTGTTCACATTCAGTAGAACATGAAAAAAAAACCCAGGAAATAGTAACTTGATGTTGACCCAAAGACATCCTGAAGCGCATTGTACTGCGCATCATCTGCATCGGCCATTGCGTAGGCTAGACGAATCGCTCGTCCAGTAACAGCAGTATACAGCCTGTTGAGCAAGGATAGAGCAGCTGTATACACGGGTTCAGTCGTCTGGGATACAATGCAAAATGCCACAAGGTGGAAGGTTCGGCACCGATCCGAAATTCCAGTGACTAGCACTGGATATCCCACTTGCGACAACTTGTACGTAGCGTCAATATGCAGTACGAAGCTGGTAGCTGGTCTATCCAGTCTGCGGAGGAGATTCTTGGTGGTGACCCCTACCATAAACGGACTTGAATTGGTTCATTTCCCACTAACGCGTTCCCTCCCTCATCGGATAGCCACGTGAAAGTGAGACGGGGGGGGGCGCGTTGTTGTCGTTCTCTGCAGCAGGATTTTCTTTTGCGCGGACCAGAGCCTCAATGGCTTTGACACAATCATGATTTCCAAGTTTTGTTTTTGCGTAGTTGTTCACAAAATTCTGTACCGTAGAAAGCTTTGGCATCTCTGTAGACGGGATTTCAAATTTAATGCGCAAACCGTTGCGAATGCGGAGAAGTTTCATACCCTCTGCAGCCATGAGTCTGTAATATTGCTTGTGCGCCACCTTTAGTTTCTGCGTAGGCGTGTCCTTCGCCTGTGACATGTGTTCACCAGACTCGTAAATTGACGCCACATTCAACTGGCTGCATGTTGTAATTTTGAGTTTCCACCCGCAGGCAATCCCAGGAAAACCATTCTTGCACACTTTGGATCTACAGTTAAGCAGCTTGTACCGCATTGGGTGAGGTATAATCTCAGCGCACATGGTCCACGTCACACACTGGCTTTTTCCAGCAGCATTGCGCTTGCTATTATCGGTCAACTCCTCTGCATCCGCAGCAGACAGACCCACGGCAACTTCCCTCCACGTAATTCTCGGTGCCGTCGAAACCTAGGCTCAACTGAATTCCGATTATTTCCTGAAGAAAATGCAACACATAACCATTAAGTAAATGTAACCAAACCCGCCCACTAGAATAGTTTCCTACCTTGTATGCCTTCCCAAAATACCTACTGAGACCTCCGTTCGTACAGGATATACCGCGTTACAGTCCGCTGTCCACATCAAGCTGTTCATACAGCAACATTATCACACATAGCATCGCCATCAGAGCTCCGCAGCCTCTCACAGGAACTGTATCTTCTCCCTACCCCGCGTGCCGTCACGAATCACCTACGGCGACCTCTGTCAGAACCGTACTCGTTGCGCTAGACTCCGCCGTCCACTTGCAACTGGTCCTGCAGTAACATTAACACATGGAGCATCGCTGTCAGATCCCTGAATCCTAGTGCGGCCGCTGCATCTTCTTCCCACCTTGCGTGCCGTCACGAATTCCTACGGAAACGTCTGTCTAGGCCGTCCGTGCTGGGCCGCAGTAGTGTGCACCACTGCTGGCTAAATGAGTGCACCGAGGGCTTTTGCAACAACGCTTTTGGAACAACGAGTTAAATGGAAACGTGATTGGGTAAAAAGATGGAGCATTTGGCTGGTCAGAAACAACGGCACTGTTGTGTGGTTTGCAGCAACCCCAAAGCTGTGTGGTAGTACCATAATCGTGTGTGTTAGCCCAGTATTTCATGTGTCTCAACAGGCTTCGTGTGCCAAAACCACTGATTCATGTGTTTGCCCACCTTGTCCCTTGCGCGATGGCGTAGGTACTGTGAGCAAAAAAATCTGCGCATATTTTTTGGAATTGGTATTTCAGTATCTACGTTAGATAATCTATCGGATTTCCCCGAATAGAAGCAATGATCTTGATCGAAAGGGTACTAGATAAAAGACCCCCCCTTTCATATAACTTTATCACTTCCACAACCTATTTAGTTTCTAGAATGCTGCCACGCAATTTGAGGGTTAATGCGTCAGTAATAGGATTCGATGGTCGCAGTGACGGAGAGTGAGATCGTATCGAGATGCGATACAGCTAACGGATATTCCCGAGTAACCCCAGAGTAACCTAACCAAAATTCAAGTACTGTTGTACGTACCGGGTAGTGTAGTCACTTGAGGACTTCGACGTATACATTAGTTCTAAAGAAAGTGTCCTATAACCTGCCAAACTGCCATTAGCTGGAAGATGGCAGCATGTCCTTTTATTTTCTTCAGAAAAAGCCATCGAGAGCTTCTAGAACTACTGCGTCGGTTGTAAATGCATCCTACCAAGTTCCTAGACGTGCGGTCGAATACTTCTGTACAAGCGTCGAGCTCAACGGGGACGTTGTGCGCGATATACATTGGTTTGACTGACGAGAAAGGTGTTGGTAGTGATAAAGACTAACTGTAACCTTCATTAGTAAAGAGCATTTGACGAGGGTACTATTAAATTGTGCCCGGGGTATTATTCGGGAATACCTCGTTAGTTCATTGCCCGCCACGATGTGAACGGAGGGCCGTTTCTGGAGAAATGGGAAGGCGTGGTTGACGCCGATGGAGTCCGAGATGGACGATGCTCTAGACAACATCACGCTTCTGAGACTATCGGTGCAATGATAAGACCTTCCCCGAATACAAGAGCTAGGTGTGTTTTTTTAGGTGTCCAATCGGCTTCTACATGTTTTTACATGTATTTATTAGAAGCCGATTGAACACCTAAAAAACACTGCTAGCTCTTGTATTCGGGATTGCAGACCGGGCAACATTCAGGGTAATGTAATGTAATGAGTTACACGGGTAAGCTTAGTCAAATGCGTTATGTAGTATGCGTGACTACAGCGATTACAAGTAGTACATGTACTGCAAACGAAGTATTTTTAATACAAGAACTTGTATTAATATTAAATGTTCTAAAATATTAAAATACAAGTTTAAAACTAGTCCAGCTCTCCCATGATTGGTCAGGGTGAGTAACCGGGGTAGGTTCTGATCACGCTATCACCGCTGACTCTACTTACATTCGTGTCGGTGGAGGGCTGGGAGAGCTCCACATTGCTGAAACGGCAGGTAGAATGCTGCAAGCGGAGCGTCATTTGGACGAGGAGAAGCCCCGAGTGATGAAGGACAGGAGGAAGAAGGCGCGGAAGACGCAGGTGAAGGGGAAGCAAACCGCGTACGAGGCGCGCAAGGAGGTCAAGCGAGACTTGGTGGAGAAGGTGAAGAACTTGCAGAAGGAGCTGGGCCAGCTCAAGTTCCGCCTGCTGGTGAAGCAGGGAGAAGTGGACAAAGCCACGAAACGCACAGAAACCGAGAATGGGGTGCTACTTGAGTTTATTCGTAAACAGCATTTGGTGCGTGCTGCGATGCAGGCAGCACTGACAGGTCATGCGGTAAGTGGAGAAAAATGCATTCCCCGGCTGGCTACATATATATTGACTGTGAGTTTGTTGCTCTGCTTGGCGCAGCAACGAAGGTTGAACACTTTGCAGCCGGTTCAAAGCGTGATTTGCTTAGGAACGGACCAGGTGGAGCGATACAACACACTGATGACACTCAAAGAACGCCAACTGGCCAACGCAGAGCGATATCTCGCTGCCAGGAGTCGCGGACTTAGTCCTAGATCGACATACTGTCAGGAGGAATGCTTTGATTCCGCTGAAGGAGCCTACTACGTCGTGCGGTTTGAGACTGTACCTGTTTGGGGAGCACACAGCAAGGAGGTGTTTGATGCAATGCTCGGCTCGGTACTGAATCAGGAGATCATTCTGTCAGAGATAACGTTAGTTGCAAACCCTTTCCTCGACGTGCTGGGCAAAACCTGAAATGAGCGCACTAAAGTCGGACGGCCAACGCCACTGGCGTCGCCAGCCAAGATACATTAGAGTAAGCGTACTTATCGATTGCCATATCTTGCCTATAAGTCATAGTCACTAGAATGGTCTTCAGGCGTCGAAGCAGCAATTCGGATGCCGTTTCGGGGGCTTGATGTGAACAATCACAACTCGTGTTGACCATACAGGCATTTCAAAGCATGGCCAGAAATCCCAAGAATGCTGGTCGCTGTTAAATAAGCGGGGCGCCGTTTCACATCGGGTCTGTCGTTGAGTTCCGACACTACCAATGAAACTACGAAGAAGCGGGCCTTCAACCGAGCCGCTCCTTGGGACGGCGGCGTCATGGCTCGAACTGCTCAGCCAAAACACGGTGGAGTTCAGTGACATGGAAAGCAGCAGCGAAGACTCTAGACGCAGTGAGCGTGCACCAGCCAAGCGCTCGAAGAGAACCAGCCAGAAGAAGAGGCCCACCAAGAAGCGCAGGACCACATACGATATCCGCAAGCAACAGAAGGCTGATTTAATGGCTGAAGTGTCAAAGCTAGGGAAGCAACTCGAGCTGCTCAAGCATCGCGTGCTCATTGAACAGGGAGAAGCGAACACTACCATCGAGCGCATTGAAGTCGCCAATTCGGTCTTGCACGAAAAGACTCAGCATCAACACGTCACCATCGCTGGCATGCAATCGATGCTGGTGTCTCACATGGTAAGTAAGCGATTAATATCTCTACTTTTGAGCTTCACTAGACTGGACTCATTTACGTTTACTCTTTGGTTTTGCAGCAGCAAAGTCTATCGGACTTGCAACCTGCACAGATTGTGATTCGACTAGGCACAGACCGTGCGGAACGTCGAAGTACTTTGATGGCTATGAAGGACCAAAAGTTACGTGAAGCTAAGCGATTTATGACGACGTGGGGCCAAGGTCTCGACACCAGCTCAACGTTCTCGCAGGAATCCCAATTCGAGCCGCTCGACGGAGGTTTTTCAGCTATCCGCGTGGACAATGCCCCCATTCGCGACACTACCGTCAGAGCTGTGTTCGATGCGATCATCCAGTCGATGCAGAATGCCGAGATCATGATCTCGGAGCTCTTTGGGAGTATCACGATCCGCGAGGACACTGATTTTGAGGCAGCAGATATCTCTCAAATGCGTCTCGTGTCGTCGACTAAACACGGTGCTGTTGTCGAGTCCAACTCAGTCATCTTCTCCGAGTACGTCGAGGAACCCGACGGCTGCTACGGAATCATAGTTGCAGACTTTGTAGACGACGACAACTTGTATCCCCATCGACCAGAGGAGAGGATCCGCCGAGATACTATCACTGCTGTGTTAATACGACTAGCATCTTCAGATGGCAAAGCCGACCAACAGGATCTGGTGGTCGGTACGAGATGGACCTGCCTCAGACTAGCTCACACACAACTAGATATCCCAAAGGATGGTCTGAAAGAGTTGCAAGAGGTTTCCATGGCATGGGGCGACACTATAAAGAAGTGCATCATGGAACGTATAGCTAAGAGCAACGTATGAAGCGACTAAACATCAGTATTCAAAATGCAACGGTAAATTACGAGGACAAAATCGTAACTTTTATCTCTTCTGGTGGTTGATGAAGCGCAGCGAAAGCAGTGTGAGGACTCGAAACACTACGATGAAGACCAGCACGATGCCGAAGTTGCGCCAGATATCGTCGTGCTTGAGCTTGAAGACACTCCTTCACAGTAATATGGTCGATGTTCACAGGTGTGTTCGTCACAGGCTGACAACCAAGTTGGGAGCCGCCACCAACGTACTGCTGTGCTGCATTATCCCACGTCGGCATGTTGTCACAGTCGCTGAACACCAGAGCGCCCATGATCCCGACGCTGTAAGTGTGAGGGGTAATGGCGTACAGCCACTTGTAGCCACTCGGGATCTCCGTCGCTGGCGGATTGAAGCCCATGAACAGGATGAAGATCGAGTTCAGCAACACGCCCATGATCGCAGCCACCTCAATACTCGGCAACAAGTACACAAAGAACTGGCCCATGTAGGTCTGCACCAAGATGAAGAGTGCCATGTTGATCCAGAAGAACACAGCCGTACCAAACCCACCATCGGATACCAAATGACTATGAAGAGTAGAGCGCTGGCGAAGCTGTACGGGATTTCAGCCACCGTGGAGCCCAAGAAATGCCAGAGAGCGTTGTAGCTCTGCGAGGCGCGTTCTCGGTAGAACGAAGCGCGTTCCTCCGACGTAATGGGGAGAACGCTGTTGAACGAGATGATGCCGTTAAACAGAGCCACCGAGAAGATCATGCCCACGCCACCATTGAGTCCCTGGTAGCTCGTGTAGCTCGCATCGACGAACAACAGTCCGAACAGGAGATTCAGAATCATCGCGATGACGAACCGCGTGATGTTGTACGAGGGCGTGCGCCAGTACATCCGCATGAAGCGAGTGACAAGGAAACGAGCTTGAGCCCAGGACGAGGCAGCACGCTTCCGACTGAACGTCATTTCGGGCACATCAGGAGACGGGAACGCGACTCCTTCCTTGTTGAGGTTCGAGTCCAAGACGCGCTTTTCCTCGCTCTCGTTGAAATACCGGACAAAGTCAACATCATTGGTTGCGGTGTTCACTCCAGCTCCGATACACTCGAGCATCCAAGTAGCGGGGTTGTAGCCCTCCAAAAGCTCCGGAGATCCTGGAATTCCTCCAAAGTAGTCGATCAAGTGCTGGCAATTCTGACCAAGATCACCGAAGAAAACCGTCTCGCCACCACGCTTCAGTAACAGCAGACTGTCAAACAAGAGAAACACTTCTGTAGACGGCTGGTGGATCGTACAAACGATCGTACGGCCACTGTCAGCCACCTTACGAACACCGTCCATGATCATCTTGGCTGAGCGTGCATCCAAGCCACTTGTGGGCTCTTCCAGGAAAATGACACTCGGTTGAGCCGCCAGCTCAACTCCGATCGTCAAGCGCTTCATCTGCTCCACGGAGCTTCCTCGAATGATCTTGTCAGCGATGCTGTGCATGTCCAAGAGGTCCAGGCACTCGTTCACCGAGTCGTATTTCTTGCTGTCAGGAACACTGCTGTCTTGACGAAGGAACGAGCTGAACGTGAGAGCTTCTCGGAACGTAGCAGCTTCCGAGTGGATGTCCATTTGTTCGCAGTAACCCGTTGATCGTCGGATGGCCAAGTCCGTGGCTTCGTAGCCGTTAAGCAGGATCTTGCCTTTGATAGCCCCTTCCGTCTTCCGACCGGCAATCACGTCCATCAACGTCGTCTTTCCAGCACCAGATGAGCCCATGGGTGCAGTGATGGAGCCTGGCAAAGCAAACCCGCTGATCCCTTTGAGCAAGTCAAGCGACTCGTTGGGGTTAGATGGCGATTTGACGGAGTACCACAAGTCTTGAAAAGCCAGTGTCACCGGGATAAGTCTCTTCTCCTGCTCCTTGACATCGAGAATTGCTGTGTCCTTGAGGGCAGATTGTGGCGATCCCGTCTTGGGGGTAGCCAGGAGTGCGTAGCTGTCTTCTTCCGCTATTTCCTTCCTCGATATCGCCACGTGTTCGGGACTTTCGTATCTCTTGTACTCGAGAGCAATGAATCCAAGCCCCATGAACACCGTGTACGAAGCGACCATGAAGATCGCACCACACACAATCCAGTACTTCTCGGACGAGATTTCGAATAACGACATGTAGTACTCGCCCATGTTCATACCAAACTGCGCACAATAATCGGCTTCTTCGTACACACAAACATCAAACGAGGACGAGCGATACTGGTTGACTGCCATCGCCCGCAGACACCACGAGATGGGGTCGAGCCAGTAAATCCAGATGAAATAGTCCGGTATTTGGTCCTTGGAGACGACGAAGCCGGCGAAGACGATGAAGAAGACGATCGAGATCATGGCAATAGGCTTCGAGACGTGAATGTCCTTAGCAATAGCCGTCACGAAGAAGAACCAAGCTGCAAACGCCATGTTCGTCAGGATCAGGAGGATCATGAAGATGATGAAGTGTTCAGCAGAACTCACGAAGCCGCAGAGCCAGTAGATCAAAGTACCAAACACCAGGCTTTCACCCGCGGCAAGCGGCAGTTGAGCGACAGAGCAGGAAAGCACGTACGCCGACGAACGGTACAAATTGGCGCCACGTTGCTTGTAGAAAATGTCGCGAGCTGCCATGAATGTTGCGGTCTGAGAGGCCTGACCAAGAGCCAAGAAGAGAATGGACTGGAACAACACTCCAAGCATCACCTGGACATTCTTCGGATCGACGTCCCAGAATGTGGACGATTGATCAGCCCCATGGCGATGATAATGATCGCTCGACCACGAAGGAAAGCTGTGTTCCTCATCGTCAGCATCGCCTGCCTACGCATGAGAGTGGCTGTGTTCTCCCAGAAAGATTGTTGAAACTCCGAGGTTGAATCCATATCCTCTGCCTTATTGTCCAGTAATTCTTCGCTGTGAGGCTCCTCCAGTTTACGGAGCATAGCCTGGTGAACTCTCGACTGCCGGAAAATGCTGCCAAACTCCCTGGGCTCAAGTGGGAAGCTGTTTACTCCAACAGATAAAGATTGCTGGTACTGACGTTGCTGCTTGGTGCCAAGATCCAGCAAGAAGTCGGCCAAGTCGCGTCCAGGAGGTCGAACGAACCCCATCGACGCGAAATAGGTCTCCACTTCCTCTCGAGGTCCGTGGTACATCACCTCACCTTCGTTGAGGATCAGCACGTCGTCAAACAGATCAAAGACCTCCGGGGCAGGCTGGAGCAGCGCGATCACGACAGTCTTGTTCATCTTGGTGGCTACGCTGCGCTGCGTGTTGATGGTGTCGAACGTGGCAGCGCTGTCCAAACCGGTACTGATCTCGTCCATGAACACCAGAGTCTTGGTGCCGAACTCCATTTCTCCAGTCGTGACTCGCTTACGCTCTCCACCCGACACACCGCGATGCATCACATCCCCCGACGATCGTGTCCTGGCAGTTGTCGAGGCCGAGTTGACGGATGACAACATCCGGGTAGTGGTCAGAGAGAGCTTTGGAGACGTTCAAAGCGGCGGCGTTTTCCTCAGTCGTGCCCTTGGTAAGTCGCTGTTCACCCTCGTGAATCAGCTTTTTGCCAGCGAACTCATGAGCGAACACGAGCGTCTCCTTGACGGTCAGCAACGGGAAGTGCTTATCGCGTTGAGGTGCGTAGGATACTAACTGTGGTAGACGCTTCGATAGGTTCTCGAGCTGTTCGCCATTGTAGGTCACGGTACCTTCCACCGTGATGTTCTTATCCATGGGAAAGCGGCCGCTGAGAACCTTCATCAACGATGACTTGCCAGATCCAGGCTGACCCAAGACGAGTGTGATCGTGCCCGGCTTGAAGACTCCCCTGACATTCTTAAGAATCTCCTTGCGGACAACGTTCTTCTTGGACGAGAACTTGGTAGCTTTCTTCTTGACAATGTTCCAGAGCGTCGGGAGCTCGTGGTTCGTGTCGTCTTCGTCTACCACGACGATGTCGGCCGAGATGGACAAGTTGCTGAAGCGTACCTCCATTTGAGGCAATGAACGCCCCATTGCAGCCTCGAAGCTTGTCGCGATGTGGTCGTGCAGTGCTTGAGGGCCATGGACTATGAGGGCAGCACCCGACTCAAGTCCAGGCTTCTTTTCTGACAACACCATGGTGATGAAAGTCTTGAGTTCACAAGGCGAATTGTAGAATGATATCAATTGGTTCAAACCTGCTTCGGGTACCGCAGAGACGTTGCTGTCTTGGCCAGCAGAAGTCATGGTGAATCTACACGTGAAAGATTGTTCGCCTTCAACATGGTAAGACCTGAATCCTTCAATCCAAACCATGGTGTGAATAAGCAGCTTGCGGATTATTCACACTTTCAGTGAACATGTTATGAGTACCATTATTAACTAGGGTTTCGCGTAGGCTGAGATAGCTTTTTCTTACCCTCGTTTTTTTATTCCTGGCAGCAACAGTAAAATGTTATGGGGTCTTGGGCCACTCACACGATGTATTTTCGTGGTCTTTCACAAATTCAGTGATAGGATAACCTGGGCTGTGCGTAGCCGAATGCTACCAGACCTGTTCAACTGTAAGTTACAATAGAACCGATTTCATGTAACCGCAATTTTCAATTTCATTTTCAGAATTCTCAATTGAATTTTACTAAAGAGTGCTCACCGCTACTTCTGACGTTGTGCGTACGCCTACTCTTACCAGTACCAGCGCGATTTCCAACTTCTATCGGTATATAGAGTGCCATTATGAAACGACCAGGAGCCCGGTCATACTGGACAGTTAGTCGGGCTTTCTTCGAAATAAAAGGTAAACGCATCCACACGAGAAAAAAAATCTGCGGCGACGTGCAGTTTTACACATAATCATGAGATCGACTTGGAATTTGTGTGTGCAGTTGATGTAGAATAGGCCAATATAAGCACGAGTTGATTGTACATTCACCGCAAAAGCTTACATATTGATTTACGAAGCTCTGAAATCAATTTCGAAAAACTTTATGCACCATTTCTTTTGAGGTTTTACTTCTTGCTCCTGCTATGTATGTATGCTATCTCACTGTGATCGATAATAAAAAGCTGCCAAAAGTGTCTCCAACTTTCTTGAAAAGTTACTAGCCAATTTCTGTCTTCTCACTTGTAAAAGTTACAAGCGCGAGTGATACAGAGTCGCCGACACTGCGCGGTATGGTTCGAGCTCTCTCAAATTCTCTAAGATTTTGTGCGTGACTGCCTCTGGTTTCTCCATGATCATGACATGGGAGCAGCGTGGATGGGCTCCCCCACCGAATAGACGTGTGGCCACTTTTCATTCATCTCCTCGAATATCGACGGCAGGAACATCTTGGAGCGTTTTCCACTGTGGAAGAAGACTTGACACTTGACGCGGGCGAGCTGCTCGTCGGAGCAGAACATGATCTTGTGGCAGTACAGCGAGGCTTCCATTGCAGGACTGCAGGCCAGCTTGGTCCGCCCCGTTGACTTGTCTTCAACGAGCCCACCTTTCATGTACGCTTCCAAGGACTCCCGATCCCAAGCAGAGAAGTTCTTGAAACTGCGTAGATGATTCTCCGCTGCTTCACGTGTTGGCCTAGATCAAACAAGTCAGTATGATAAAGGCTCCATTATCTGCCCGAAAATAGTCCTTACCACGAAGATTGACGCTTCAGTGTGATCGACACCAGAAAGTCTGTGACCGGGTCGACGTTCATATCTCCGAAGACCGGTTCGAACAGCACGAGTCCGTCAAAAGTGCCAGGGTGCTGCACTTCCGTGTTCCAAAGAGCACAAGCACCCATAGAGTGGCCGATTCCGATCAGAGTTCGCTCTGGGTGTTTACTTTTGAGAGCACCCACTCGTTTGAGCATCTCCGCCGTGGTCCAAGTTGTTAAATCGCCCGAGGAATGGCTCAGTCGTGGAGACGTCGGGTCAGAGAGGTCCACCTGAGGAGTCTCGGACTCGTCCTGGTTGCTTCCGTGGTACTTGAAGTCGAAGCTGATGAATTCAGTTTGTACTGCAGCACTTTGTAGTAACGGAGACTCGTGCAGTCGACACGTAATCGGCTCCCAGATCTCTTTGCAGAAGCCTGCACCGTGGGCGAACCAGAGCGTGACCGTCTTCGCCATTTTTTGCTGAAAATGCAATGACAAGTGCTGATACTGTCGTCGATGGCGCTGATTAAGTTGTGACGAATATGAATGAACCTGCAAGCATGACTGCTTCATCGTGCCAGAACCTTTGTATTGGTTTAACACGTGTCGGCAGAACAACGGTGATCGATTTGAGTGCGTGTTACACTCGGCGAGTACACAGTCTACCGCTATTACTCGTACATGTATTAATATGTGTCAAACATAACAATCAGGATTCCTGATTACGTCGCCACCGTTTACTCAACACGTCCAAATCTCCCAGGACCCAACTTCTAGCCTTCACAATCGAATTGACTATCTCTCGAAACGATGTCGAAGGCTGCCACGCTGCTGTTTGCTCATGGCGGTGGCTTTTGCAAGGAAACGTGGGAGCCTATTATGCGCCGCTTGAAGAGCTCCTCCCTACTGCAGACTGTCAACACGCAGTTCGTGAGCTTCGACTTCAAGTATCACGGCAGCAATCGGGACGAGTCTGTGGAGGCCAAAATCGATCTGGACAACCCCGCCGGGCCGAGAGTGCACCATCCAGCATCCGACTTGACTGCGTGGACGTCTGTAGAGGTGCTACAACAAGCTCGTGCTGTGAAGAGCAAGAGCGTCGACACTCCGTTAATCGGTATTGACCACTCTATGGGAGCTTCAGCCATGTGGAACACGGAGGCGCAGTACCCCGGCACCTTCGACGGTCTCATCTTGTTCGAACCGGTATATGGCAATTTGAGCTCCAACATCGCCACATTTCTTGTGTCAATTACGTTGCAGCGCGAGTCTTCTTGGTAATCTGCTGTAGTTAAGAGAAGAATTATGCTCTTCATTGCTCACAAATTGTGTCTCCTTGCAGGCCCTCGCGAGCGGCAGCGGAGGAGCATCTGCGTAATTTCAAGAACTTTGCGGCATGGGACCGCGAGTCACTGGACGCCTACATGAAAGGCGCCCTCGTGGAGGATGAGAAGACGGGAAAGACTGTGCTGGCGTGCAGTACGCCCATCGAGGCCTCGCTCTACTGCCACAAGCTGCTGAAACATGAACAACCAGCAGCTCGCAAGGCCAAAGTGTCCGATCTTCTTCCACTATGGCAGTCGCACTAAGATGCTCCTACCTCCGGATTTTAAGGAACTGAGTGACAAGTGGCCGAGCATCTACACGCTGGAGAACCCCATTGATGACTCGTCACACGCGATGGTACTGGAGAAACCAGCAGAGTCTGCACAGAACATCCTGGACAACTTGCAACAGCTCGAACCGTTCAGCGAGGAGCCCCAACTCAACGTCGCAAGTGCGTCACGATTGTAGGATCTGATATTGGCATTGCTTTAGACTCTAAACGTCGTGATGTTTTGCAGTCTAAGCAGGAGGGGGTGCCCAAGAAGGTCAAGTTGAAGTGTTCGTCAATTTAATTAAGTAATTTAATTTGATGACGAATTTGTAATTATTAATTGGAAAACTCAAATACAGCAATTATATGTAAACATAAGTGTACACATTTCAAATTCGATGTATGATACACCGATATATCCATCTTGAAAATGGAGGCTCTGCTGGCGAAGGCGTCGACGCTGCGCTCGTTCCTGCGGAGGTGAGAGGGCCTTACGACTGCATCTACAGCTTCAAAACTCTTAACAACATACCGTTTGATTGGCTGCAGCGCCTCTGAGGAACGCCTCGCCAGTGGAGACGCCACTCTTGAGCAGAACCTCTCGAGTGTGACAAACCAGGATGTACTCTTCGCCTTGGACCATACATTCATCATCCAGTCTCACACCACAGGGGTAGACGTGCTCCCCCGCTCTCCCTGGAGCTGCGAAATGTGCATATCACATGTAGACCACAAAATCGCCTCGGAAACAATCGCGTAAAAGGTAGAATTTTGACGAATTGACGCCTTATTTCGTGGTTTGTAGACGGAATTGGTGCACCATGTCATTGAGCGGCTTCTAGCACGCAAGCGAGCGATGAATTGGGAGGACGCAAATGTTCTAACACTTGGGTATCGAGAGGTGACGCCGGGGGCTGTGGGTCATCGAGTGACGCAGTCGAACGGGATCATTTGCTACTACCCGAATACTCTGGTGGCTGCGTTGAAGAAACCACTTTGGGGATCTTTACACGAACTCATGGGGGATGATCTCATGACGCATTTGCTGCTGAATTATACCATTTTGGTGCAATTGAAGGAGAATCCGGACTCGTACATGCAGGTATTTAACCTGGAAAAGCTCGAAAAGAAATGTTGTCCATGGACTTACGGTTTGTGTTTGGTTGGAACTACTTGTATCAGCTTACTGGGAGGAGCTTGCGCCAGCAAAATCGCCTGGCGTTGAATAGTTCTGTCGATAGTACCAAGCGAGAAGTGTCGATCAACTACGTGATGTATGCGCGCTGCTTTCGAAGAGATCGAGTGTTCACGAGCTCACATGTACTGGGAAAGGCGGCCAAGACAGGTGATCTGATTAGTCGGACAGAGGCTTCCCGAGTCATTCGATCGATTTTTCCGAATACTGCAAGCGAAAAGCGACTGCCGAAGCGATTGATTAATCTGATTCCGACGATACAGAAAATGGTGTCGAGGTTCAAAGCCTGTCAAGTTGAAGAGCTCGCGACAAAGTTGGTCCCGGTGAACGCTGATTTCCGAAAGTACATGGCGGATAATGCGAGTATTAAACGAAAAATGGCGGAGAGAACTGCTGATGCGAAGACATCGTCGCAACCCGTGATCCAACCGATCCTACGTAAAGCACTGGAAGACGGATATTTGAGCCAAAGCGAAGATATAGCATCAAGCTCCGATCGAAAACGCAAGAGAAGAGAAGAAGCGATTGAATTGTTATCGCATGCATCGACGAGATCATCGAAAAACAGTCCGGAAGAGGCTGTTCGCATGGACAAGAAACACAAGAAATCAGATACCAGCAGTGGGAAAGAACAAAATGTCCACGAAGTGTCGGATCTGACAAAGTTGCAGCACCACAAGGAGGATATCAAGAAGATGCTGGCGTTTGCGACCCCCAAGAAGAAGATCTTTCGGCTGATTCGAAGGTTTATAGCTGAAGTTGTACCGAAAGAACTGTGGGGCAGTAGTGACACGAAGACAAACTGGAAGTGCGTGAAGATGCTGCTGCGCAAGCTCATTTTTTCACGGAAATTCGTTGTCTTCTCGCTGAAAAAGGTAAACACCTGCACTTGCTGAAGTGGCACCATTTGTACTTACCGTGTGTCTTGTACAGTGCGCGGAAGAGTTCCAGGTGACGAAGGTGGAATGGATGAATGTTCAATCGAAAGGAAAATACTGGTACGTTGGTCAAATTGGACTAGCAAAAAGAAAAATCAAACGCTAATCAACCTGTTTTTGTGTGTGTTTAGTCCACCAAACGAACGA
Organism: Phytophthora idaei; assembly: GCA_016880985.1. NCBI lineage: Eukaryota > Oomycota > Peronosporomycetes > Peronosporales > Peronosporaceae > Phytophthora > Phytophthora idaei. The sequence goes on along the minus strand of QOKR01000219.1, from coordinate 10,496 downwards.
GTCAAACGCCTTGAGCTCTTGGAAGATTTACTATGGTGGGTGATGTCGTTTCTGGTCTTCCCATTGTTGCGAAACTTGTTTTATATTACGGAGGCTGAGGGAATGGCGAACGAGATAGCGTATTACCAGCGCCCAGTGTGGAATGTGATCAGGTACCAACTTATCTTACTGTGAAGTTGTTCTGCTTAGTTCTAATACTCAATTCTACCATGCTACAGTACTCTCGCCCTCTCCGACTTGGAAGGAGGAATCCTACAACCTTCCAGCATTCAAACCTTGCCAAGCGACCGCCAGTTAGCTACCTCTCGAATGCGGCTGCTACCTAAGTCTAGCGGGGTTCGTCCACTGATGAATTTATCCACAGCAATCGATCAAGCGAAGGTCTCCGTGAACAGATCAATGGAAGCAGTTCATCGAGTCCTGACTTTTGAGGTGGAGCGGCAGCCTAAGCTTCTTGGAGCTTCAGTCCGAAATATTGACGAAATTTACACGCGATTCAAGCCACTATTTCGCCAGATCTCGCAATGTCCTCGATGTGCAGAGCGACGATGTTTATCTGGTGATAATCCAATGGCTTACTGCGTGACTGTAGACGTCGAACGCTGCTTCGATACGATTCGACCGCGGAAACTCTACCAGATGCTCAAGAAGGCGCTGACAGAGGATGAATACCTTATCCGGAAGCATTGGGTTGGGCATCAAGTCGCCCCGATCTCGTCTTCAACGGATAGTGGCGAAACTCTACCGGCCTCTTCGTTCTTCTTTAAGTTGGAGCGTCCAGCGTGTCCGTCTGGTGACTTGCTGGGCTTCGACGAACTGGCAGCTCAGTCCACGAAGAAGAACTCGATGTTTGTAGACGGTGTTCTCTATGACTATCTGACCAAAACGAAAGCTCTCCAGTTGTTGAAGGAACATTTATCCGCGAATATCGTCCAGATGGAAGGCCGCGAGTACGTTCAGCGGTGTGGGATCCCGCAAGGTTCCGTGCTCTCCACGACGTTGTGCAACATGTATTATGCCCATTTCGAGCGGCGTGTACTTCGTAAACGCTTGCCAGAGGTTTGCGATCCAGCTATTGTACCTGTTTCCTGTTGCCAACACGAGGAATTGTTCCGATACACCGACGACTTCATGTACATTACGACGGATCTGAAGAGAGCGAGGAAGTTTTTCGAGGTGATGCACGAGGGCAATGAGGAATACGGATGTTTCGTAAATGTTACGAAAACTCAAGCAAATTTTGAGGTCAAAAGTGGAGGCGATCAAGCTGCGGATGCGTCAAAGGACTGTATATCGTGGTGTGGCATGCTGATCGATCCGACTCATCTTCAGGTCTACGTCAACTACGAAAAGTGAGTCGATATAAGATGCTGAAGGTGATTTACTGACAGCTTTGTGGGGGTGATGTTATGGTAGACTCGGCAGTTCGTTGTTGCAAGGCTCGATCCCATTTAACGAGACAAAGCCGGCACAGGATTTCTTCGTCAACAAAGTGATCTCTCCGATTCGACAGCGCTGGCACGCGCTGTATTTTGACCCAGAATTGCTTTCGGAAGACTCTATCCACGTGAATCTGTTCCAGATGCTGGTTGTGGCAGCACACCGGTTCACGATTCTCATTGAGATGCTGCCTTTCGTAAACCGTGATATGCACTTCTTTCACTGTTGCATCCTGCGGATTTTGAAGAAGATGACAAAGGGCATTCACCACAGTCTGGAACTGGGGTTAGAATCTGGGAAATCTAGAGCTGAGCTTGGAAATCGGTCGTCTAAACTCACGTATGAAGCACAAAAGGATCAGGTACGCACAGCTCTCGATAGTAGTTGGAACTCTACAGAAATCTTACACTGATATTTACCGACTCAGGTTTGGACGACAGGGCTGTATGCTTTCCAGCTCGCGATCGAAGCCAAACGAGATCAAGACAAGGGGAGCGACGCTGGACATTTTAAGCCGAAATGCCAATGGGCAGATTGGCAGAAATTGTTGGACGCCGTACAAGCCGAGCAGGAAGAATTTAACAAGCGAGCGAAGCGGACTCAAGGTACTACAGCGCTCAACCTCGAATGGTTTTTGCAGGACCGCCGCAATATGTGCGTGTTGAAGCAGTTCCTGCAACGTCGCTCGGCGTAATACAGTATCTTGCTTCCGACACTGCCGAAAATCTATACACCTCAACATTTTGTCCTATTTTGAATATTAGTTGTTAAGAATAATGTATATCCTGCGCAACTACTTATCAAATTAAACAGGGAATTTTCGCGCGCGCGCAAAAATTTCGATTCAAACCCGATTTGGACGGACAAGAAGCATGGGGAAGTGGATGACCATCGATAACAAGCGCAACTTAATCCAGCAGAGCAACATTAAGCCTGAGATGACGCAGACCCAGCTCGTCGCCGAGCGTTCCGCCTGCGAAAGGCACCCGCCCGCAACACTGTCTCGGACATCATCTAGAACGCGGCCAAAATAATGAAGGAGGAGTATTGCAAAGGGAGAAGGCGAAAGCCTCTAAAGGTGAAGGCCCCTGATCTCGAAAAAAAGCTAGAGGATTGGGTAGCAAGGACTGAAAGGCAGGGACTGTGTCTTAATCGCAAGGTCATTATGAGGAAAGCTCAGCGGTTGAGGTACGAAGTCGATCTTTGGCGCGAGGTAGCCGCGAGATACACAGTGCATTCCTGCACAATTTTATTCTTTTCATAAAAGGTCCGAAACATATGGTGTCGGAAGTGAGAGTACATTCTCTACACAACTCTTTTCGCGTTTACTGTAGTGTAGACACACTGCCCATGTTGCACACCTCTGCGAAAGTCGAGTTTTATCGTCATCAAGCTCAAGTCGATGTCATGTTTCATGTAATCGAGCGATTGTCGCTGTGCCGGACGACCCGTGACTTCACTTCGCCATCGAACGTCGACTCAAGCATGCTTCCTTTCATCATGAAATTCATGCCGCACAGAAACCCGAACACAGGCAACAAGGCTAGGATTTGCCCTTTCTGTTTTCTCGGCCAACGATCCTCAATCCACCGTCGCGAGTAACGATACGGAGAGGCACCAGGTGTGGCGGTGCGCAGCACGTTGTGAGTTTGGGTGCACTGGAATCCAGCCTGGATAGACCCTGGCTCTAGCCAGCTGCTGCACAAACTCAGCGGAGCTCAATTGGCGATGGTGCGAGGAAAGTCTCCATTATTCTTTGATTGGCAACCAGCGTTGAACAACTTGGCCGACGCCCGTGTCGCCGCCGTAGGTACATTTCGAGCGCTACTGGACACACCTGCTGCCTTCAGCGAACGCGTCCTGCGTGGCGACTTTGTCCCGGATCGTGAATGGATGATTCGACTCACGACTGGACCCTGACGTATGTGATCGTGTTGGTGGTGGCCACGGTCACGACGGGCACGACACTGCTGCTCTCTTTCAAGCACATTAAGGTGGGCGACTCGGCCGTGCAGTACATCACGTACTCGGTGTGTCGCCTGTACTTCATCTACTCGCTCGCACGACTGCTTCTCTACGTGGGTGTACTCACTAACTTCGACGGACTGCGAGACACTCTGGACGCACTGGACGATGGAGAGTTAATGGGGGTGCGTGCAGTGTACTCCGACTGGAAGGAGTTCAAGGCTCTAGCTGTCACTGTCACTTTGATTGGAGACTGTGCCTTACTGTGCACGACGTTTTTCATCACGACGTTGGCCTACGAGATGAAGCGCCTCATCATCAAGTCCATGGACCGCGGGCCCAAGCGCGAGAGGGCCATCATCCGCCAATACTGCTTGCGAGCGTACCTCGTGGCGGTGGTTTTTGCTATTTTAATGGCTATATCAGCCTTCCTGCCGTCTGCCAAGTCCAAGACGCTGCAAACTGTTGCCTTTTGGTTCGAACTGCTATGTATTTGGGTATCTGTGCTGTACCCTTTGTACGCTACAATGTGGATCTCACGTCAAAAGTGAGCTCGAAGTGCTGTGGACCCAGCGTCACTACTGCTTCATCAACGCATCAAGACGTTTGTCATCGTGTACTGTGTGCTGGTGTTCCCGTCCTGTGTAGTGGAAGTCCTGGCCCGCCTTATCGACGACCTCAAGATGGAATGGGTCGGTTTGACCCAGATCCTCTACTACCTGTCCGGCGCCGGCACAGCATTCGCTATCGGCATCAGCGTCACTTGCTGCTATCGCGCTCTACGTCCTCTCATGTCATCTTCTGTGTACGAACAGCTTCTGGAAGGTGGCTACTTCCAAGACGAACTGGGTCTAGATACAATGGACGTGATCGTAGAGGCTCCTATCTGTCGACCGGTTTTCGTGGTCACCGACATTGAAGGTTCCAGCCGACTTTGGTCCGGCAACCCGCAGGCAATGGCCGAGGCGCAATCGATCCACGACGACTTGCTACGTCAACAACTGCCTCGTTTCCGAGGCTACGAGATCACAACCGCGGGTGATTCCTTTCAGCTAGCGTTCCATTGTGTCCGTGACGCCATCGGCTGGTGCGTCAGCGTACAAGAGAAGTTATTGAAGGCGCCGTGGCCGACCGCGTTGCTCAAATACGACAACGCAGTGCGAGTGTACGATATCTGGACGCGACTGCTTTTCAACGGACTTCGAGTGCGCATGGCCATCCACGACGGCGACGAGCGGTTGGTGTGCTCGAGACACCCGACCACGGGCAAGATGACGTATCTGGGGCTCAGCGAGATGACAGCGCGCGAGATGAGCGAGATGGGGCAAGGCGGACAGATCGTCATGAGCGAATCGGCTCTCGCGGTCTACAAGGACGGACTGCTGCAGACGGCGTCAAGCGTTGGCAGTGGCGGAATTGTCGAGGAGAAGTTCAAAGTTCAGCCGTTCTCGAAAAACTTCGAGCAGCCGGAGTGGGGCATTTCGCTGCAAATGCACGAGGTGGTCTCTGTTCGGATCGGAGACCGCTTCAACTCCCGACATAGCGAGCGATCGCGCTTCCTGCCGCACTTCTGGAGCGACGATTCGTCCACACGCACCCGTCGCGACAAAACAAACAGGACATTTACCGAATGTCCGAGGTCGTGTTGAAGCTGTATTGCATATCACTAACGTACATTACAACAGAATAAACCGGATAATCATAAAACAAACCTAGTAATTATGTTTATTGTAACTAAGTATTTTTCAAACTCTTGTAAACTTCATCAGATTATTTGTACATAACCTAACCCAGCTGTCGATGTATCGCTCTCTCTCTGGCTACCATCAGGTCATCCCTATCATTGTCCTTACGCTACGTCGGACTTTCGAATTCCTTCCGCCCCAGCATATCAAGCATATCAAAGCGTAGTGTTACTGACCTCTGCGAGCTTGATGCGGCGTCGGGACAGCGACTTAATATCGCTAGTGCGTCCGTCGCGCTCCTCGCGTCTCAGCTACAGCTACAGCCAGTGCAGCAGTCGCAGTCGCAGCGGGAGCTTCGAGATCGACGTGCGGTGGTCGGAACGGGCCTCCAGTATCGCCCCCAGCGACTTGGACGGCTCCGAACTCCTGGACGTGGATGATTTACAATTGCTACAGCAACATAACGCTGCGGACGGACGTGAGACTGTGCGCGTCACAGTTCGGTTCCGTCCTCTGCTGTCCAAGGAGAAAAGCAGTCGGTCAGCGTGGACGGTGCACGCAGAGACCGGAACAGTCGAGGCAGCCTCCGTATTGGGGCAGAACGCTCGACGTAGAGGCGTCTACGCCTTTGACGAGGTCTACGACGCACAGCACTCTACTAGAGCCATTTATGACGGACTGGCAAGGTCTATCGCTCGCTCGGCGTTGGACGGAATCCACGGGTCCATTTTTGCTTACGGACAGACCAGTAGTGGCAAAACGCACACTATGCAGGGCACAGGACTGAGGAGTAGGAGGTTGACGCTGGTACAGGAGAACAAAGTGGAGACGGAGGAGGACAGAAGACCCGAAGACAGCGACGGACTGGTGCAGTTGGCAGTCAAGGATTTGTTCGACGAGATGGCGAGACGTTCGGATGTCGAGTATCTCGTGAGAGTGTCGTACTTGGAAGTGTACAATGAGACGGTCAAGGACTTGCTAGCGACCGGAACGACCTCGACCGGCAAGAGGAGAGACTCGACGGTGCATATTCGCGAACACCCCGTCACGGGAGTGTTTACGGACAACTCGGAGCGTGTAGTCACGGATGCACGTGGAGTGCTGCAGGCTCTGCGTGATGGCGAGAAACAGAGAGCAGTGGGGGTTACCCGTATGAACGAGCGCAGCAGTCGATCCCACTCGATTTTTAGAGTCACTATCGAGTCCAAGACGCGTCTGGAGTCACCCGTGCCCACTGAGGACGATGGTGTGGAGCGCGTACGTGTGGGATGTCTGAACTTCGTGGACTTGGCGGGATCGGAAAGTGCTCGTGCGGTTAGCTCGGGAGGCAAGCGACTCACTACGGAGAGCGGTAACATTAACCGAAGCCTGTTGGCACTCTCGCGAGTTGTGGTGGCACTTGGTAGTAGCAAGGCCAACCAGGACCACATCAACTTCCGTGACAGTAAACTGACGCGTATCTTACAGCCGTCACTGAGTGGTGCTGCACGCGTGCTCTTTGTCTGCTGTGCGTCGCCTGCACCTACTTACATCGAGGATACTCGCAGTACGCTCAAGTTTGCATCCCGTGCGAAGCGGATCAAGGTGAACGCGGCAGTTAATGAAGTCGTGGATCAACGTTCCCGGGCGCTGATGGAGCTAGCTCGCGAGAACCAGGTTTTACGGCAGCAATTGGAGGCTTTGGCATCTGCGAGTCGTGACGAAATGGATGCGATGGAGGAGCATGCAGCCCGGTTGCGTATGCGTATTATCTCGCTGGAAGCTGCGGCTGCTGCCCTCGGTTGGACTTCTTCCGCTTCAGAGAAGAGTCGAGAGGACAGACAACCGGAAGTGACTGGACTGGAAGGAGCCAACTCGCCGACAGACTCAGACAACCAAGTTTTGGAAATGGACCCTTTCGACGAAGACACGGATGTTGACAGTCAATTCGACTCTCCGATGGGATCTCCGCTCCTGGTAGCAGATACCGCATGCCCAACGTGTGAAACCCTTGACGACGCTCTGGAGATCGCCAAGACACGCGACCTGGAGTCTTCTCTGCGTATCGAGCAGCTCGAGGAGAAAGTTGCTCAATTACAGCGTCAGAATGAAGAAGAGAACAGTAAGTCTGCTGTTATTGAAACAGAAGAAGACTCGCTTGATGACGATCCACAGTGTATCCTGGACATTGAGGATGACGAAGCGGATGAAACTAAGGCCTTGTCAGGAAGCGAGGACGGTGGTGGCAGAAGTATTGCGCATACCAGCAGTCTCAGCTTGGCAAGTGCAGCACTTTTGGCGGTGGTGGTGGGTGCTTTGAAGAAGCGCAGCCCCACCGAGGCTCTGGTGATTGTGCTCATTGCATTTGCGTGTATGGGGCTCATGGTGGCCAGTTTTGCCTGGAACATTGCAGCAGCTACACTTTGATACTCGCCGCTGACATTTTTGTTGACAAGTCATTTACTTTATTTTGTTTTATTATTATGTGCTGCGAGTCATCGGAAGCTCCCGAGCCTATTCATCCAGAACTTGTTGTCGTTTCCTTAACGCGAGTTTCCATGTTTCATGCCTGAATTTACTATGTACTTTGAAGTAACACAGTAATGCTGAAAATGATATTCCGTGATCCTTTTGAGCAGCAGTAAACCTAAACATAATCCATTTGCTCTTTCGTTTTGTCTGCCGAAGGGCTCCATAGAATTTCCCTGTCTGATGGCTCATTGGTGATTTCACTCCGCAGCACGCAAGTGATCTTTTCTAACAGCATTTTAAGAGATGCGGAGCTTTAAGTGTTTTCAGCGGTTTGTGGTGGTGCCTTGGAAACCAAGCCGTCGAGGACTTTTATTGGCGCTTCTTGTGTTGGCGACCTTCGTGTTTTGGGTCTCGTCGGTAATCATTACAACACGCCACCACTTTAAGTTGGAAGAAGAGCCCCAGCCACCTGTGACCAGTATTCTGCATCCAGACACACCTGTGACCAGCGTCTTGCACCCAGACACACCTGAACAAGCTCCACTAAACCAACGCGTCTCTTTCTCTGTCAAGACCACAAGCCAAACGCTCAGCGAGTATGAGGAAGCATTCCCACAACATGGCAAGATCGAACCGGGCCAGCATTATCGCATCGAAGACACGGCGGTTCTGACGCAACCCGGCAACAGAGACAACGACTCTGTCTTGATCATCTGCGTTCTCAACGACGCTGAATCCTGGGGGAAGAACCGTAACATGGAAGACTTCTTTAAGCTCGTCGGGTCCTTCGATTACGTGAAAGCGAAAATTTCGATCGCGCTGCTGACTTCATCAATGGCCGAGTTCACCAAGGCGAAACTGCTCTTCGGTTCCTACATTCAGCAATATCCAAGGCTATCCGTCATCTTCCGCAACGACTTCATCTCAGGAGGGTTAACTCGTTTGAATCGCCACAATCTCTCGCTTCAAGCCAGCCGACGACGCATGCTCGCTCGATACCGCAACTACGCGCTGCTTTCCACGATGGAGTCATGGCACCAGCACGTTGTGTGGGTGGATGCTGACATCACCGTCATCCCTCCAGGACTGCTGCTTAAAATGGTGCAGTCCGGTCGCGACATCCTGGAGCCCATGTGCGTCCGCAACATCAGAGGCAAATGGTTGAACTACGATGCTAACGCATGGGTTGGCCAACGGAAAGTACGGTCAGCCACCGACAAGAACTTCGTACCTGGTCCACTGAACGCCCGGTCCTTCCACAACCTTCCTGACAAATCCAAGCCCTTTGTGCCACTGGACTCGGTAGGAGGGACGATGCTGTACGTGCGTGCAGATATTCACCGGCAAGGCGTGATGTTTCCTGCTCACTACGTCATCGGTAGTGAATGGGGTCGGGAAGGCTATGACGGTATCGAAACAGAAGGCTTATGCTACATCGCACATTTTCTGGGCTACAAGTGTTGGGGTATGCCTCATGACGCCATTCAGCATGTATGGTAAGAGTCGATGTTGATGCTCCGGTGGAGTGATGGGTAAAAATGTATTTCAAGTATTGGCATTGATTGGCATTGATTGCAATGCCATTTCACAGTACTGCAATACATACTGCTGGAAGGCAAGAGACTGCAATTTGTACTGAAGTCCTACACCTAACCCTGTTGCTGCAGCAAGAAACGAAGAAAAAGCGCAAGTGCAGCACTTCTTAGTTCGACCAACGCCTCAAGGGCCTGTCGAGGGCAGCAACGCTGGCAAGAGGCGCAGCTACGCGAGCCGACTACGCGACCGTAAGCGCCAGCGGCTGACGGTGTGCGAGGATTACCCGAACCTCCGGTTCATCGCTGGTACCTCTGCGTCCGCGGAGCGGCCATTCAGCAGTGCCAAGCACGTGCTGCGCTCGACCCGAAAGCGTTTAACCCCGGTCAACTTCGAGAAGCTGCTGTTCTTGAAGCATAATAGGCACCTTTGGAACGCTGACATGGTAGCGCAGGCTATGAAGACACGTGACACGACGGAAAACTAGGTATTGCAATCTATATTACATGCTTGGTTAGTATTGCAGTTCTTACTGCTACGTGATTGCTTACTCCAATGTATATGTCACCGTGCTTTCTCCTCTACAATGCTCTCCCGTACATTTTTACCCATCACTGCCCCGGTCACCGGAGTCCGGTGTCTGTGGTGCTTCTATTTTTTTTTCAACCTTGTGAGGCTCTAGAAATACTTCGAATAGAAGTGTTGAAAAATGTATATCATTTATGGTGGCGTGTACCTACAGTAATCAGCTTGTCTTCGTTATCGGGGTGGCGTTGCCTAGGAAGATGATGCAGAGGGTGGCAAAACCTCTCGTGTGGCGTAAAGCATTCAAGTCATCAACAAGGTCAGCCCGGTTACACGTTCTGGGAGCTGTGTCGATCATTGTTTATTCACCGCAAAGCAGCAACACCACATTCAGGCACGCTAGGGTGATGCTGGCAGAAGGATAAAATACTGCCTTCCTACATAGCCAAAGGGGATGTTCATGCGTGCCTACGCGCAAGGAAGCGATGGCAATCATTTATCTCTCTTCTAAGGATTTGGATGTCCTGTTTTTTTGTGATCTAGGAGGTCTAGGAATTTTTTTGTTTTACTCCTGTAGCGAGCCACGTTTTTAGAGAACTTTAGTTGGGGGCAAAACTTGGGTCAAATCCCCCAAAAATATATTCGCGACCCTTCACTAGTAAAGGGGTAATTATCCGAAATTTAATCAGATTCTATCTAAATTTTCACTGTTCCAAGTGTAGGGTTCAAGTTTACCCGCACCAGAGCTTCGCGCTACACGTTGCAAGATTGACTCTTACCATACATGCTGAATGGCGTCATGAGGCATACCCCAACACTTGTAGCCCAGAAAATGTGCGATGTAGCATAAGCCTTCTGTTTCGATACCGTCATAGCCTTCCCGACCCCATTCACTAC
>QOKR01000218.1:5883-62611 GCA_016880985.1 Phytophthora idaei | reverse complement strand
GCATTTCCATGGCGAGTGTAACACGCCAATAGCAATGGATACATGTAGTACTCGATCGTCTCTTTCCAGCCAACTTGTTTTGCTTGATAAGATACACACAAAAAGGTTAGTGACATGATCGTGTATGTACCCTAAAAACACACCTTACGCTTTGATAATGGTGAGTCAGGTGAAGCAAATGCTGATGGCGAGTGGGGAGCAGTGATCAGCTCCTGTTCTCGCACTTCTGCCGCTTTTAGAGCAAACGCAGACCTGAGCTGTTTCAATTTGCCCGGTGTAGAAGGAGCTGGAGGTGGCGAACGAGCTCGTTCGAGTACTTGAGTAGGAGTGACAGAGGCAAACAGCCACTTTTTGTGCAGATCACTAATGCTGGCCACCTGAGAGAATAGGAAGAGGTTAGTGAAAGTAACTCGTAAAGCAACAGTGATGGGGGAAATGGTATAGCTGTACCTTCTTCTTGTAGCCAAGGAGCACTTCTGTGCCCCCTGAATTCGCATTGAGGTCAGCGGCGTGACCAAGCGGAGATTTGTCCACTTTCATGTACCTGAGCACGAGTTTGTTCCTTATTAGCTCCGATAACGAACGTCATTGCTTGCTACTCTTTACCCGTATGGAAGAGTTTCGTTTTTCTTCGGAAACATGACAACCAAATCGACGATCGAAGAGGTGGTAGAGCGCTTGAAGCAGAGGTAGATCTTCTCTCCTTGTGTTCCCTATTCCAGCGTAGCAAAGGTTAGACTATGAACACTATCACGAACATTCACTCCGCCTTACCGTGTTGATATTCGCCGGAACACCACGCCTCCGCACTACCTCGTAATCAGTTGGAACAAACTCGCCTCGCTCGGGAAAAATAGCAATGATCTCGCTAATTGGAGCCTTCCCAGAGGACTGATCTTTGCTTTGGCACAGAAAGATAACGGATCCTCTTCCGCCTTTATTCAGATCTGCTCGCTGGCCACTTGGAGATCGTTCCAACTGCGCAAGTGCATTGAATATGTTAGTCCAATGGACAAGCGCAATAAATTGTCTTTTTTGGTGTACCTTGGTAAACCCCTCTGGAACGGAGTCGCCTCTGAAAATCACCGTAATGTCCGTGATGGGAGCTTCATTCCCGTCAATGATCTTCCATCGTGGCATCTCACCAGCAGGGGCACTGGATAAACAGTTTATTAGCTTCAACAGCCAACGCATTTCATGCGACTCCAGCATTCTTACCTGTCTAAGCTCGGACGTCGACTTAGCTTTGGTTTACTTAACGTCTTCTGAGGACTTTTCGGCGGGGAGAAAGCTTTCCAGTTTACAGCTTCGCTGCCATCGCCAATGACGTCCGTACTCTCATTTTTGCGCTCTTGACGGTTAGCAATACTCTTTGCTGCAGTAACTCGGTCCATTCTGGACAAAGTCTCTTGGCAGATTTCTCGGCCGCACGCCAGGCCGTCATCATCTCCTGTCGTCTCGTCCAAGATGGAATTGATTCCGCTCCGTAGTGCTGCCTCATGAAGCATTTCCACGGGCGGCTCAATGATCACTTCTACACCAGCACCGGCCTCTTCAGCTTGAGGCTCGTCGTTCACAGAAGCCATCACCATCTCCATGCCAAACGCTGACTGCTGACTCTCGCTCAACACGTCCGCCATGACGCTTAGTTTACTTCCTCCCTGATCGTTCAAAACGCATTCAACCCCCCACCACCACCACCACAACCTCCCCTTCCGCTAAATATACCAACAAACTTCCGCCACCACTCGTCGGCGTCATCGCGTTCCGTTTCGCAGTGGTTGAGAATAAACAAGTTCAGAACAATGAATTGCCGAAATTATTTGTCTGCTTACATACTGCATAAAGGACTACACTTGGTACCCATTTCTCAGTCCACTGGTACCCTTTTCTTAGAAAGATCAACTTCAACTTGTCATCGAGAATGATGGTCTTAGAAGTTGAATTTATTTTGCACGAAGGTTTGAGGAGGCAGATAACAATGGAGGGAGGCGGCTCTTCCGTGACTGGCATCGATACTGAGAGTCGCGCACGCGAGTTGCGGCGGCGAGTAGCCAATCGCCGTCGCACTGGTGCCGATGTCTTGAGCACCTCGCTGCCGGTGCATACGCTGAGTCTCCCACAGCTCTTCTACGTGAAGCATGAGGCACACGAGATCCGAATGGAGCTGATCGACGCACAGTCACAACACAATGCGGCATTGAAATATTGCGATCAGCAATTCGTTGCAGAGAACAACGTCCGGTAAAGAAACAAAAATTATTGTCAAAAACGCCTTTTCACTCATGAAATACTGTCATGTTGTTTGTCAGACAATTGCGCAAAGGCATAGGAGACACCCAGTTGCAGATTCGACAGAAAACAGAAGAACTTGATGAACTCCAACGGCGAGTGTTGAGACTATCCAAGACGTTGCATGATTCATCAAATGAAAAAACGTTTGCCAAAACAAAACTTGGAAACCACGAGGAGATCAGGAAGCAACAGCTTCATGCTAAGCCGTGTCGGTATTGTGGGCGGCAGTATCTGCCTGGAATCCTTAAAACGCATGAGGATAACTGCATGAGGCCGTCACTTCCAGAGTTGCAGCCAATGAACCAACTCGCAGACAGTTTGGTGTTTCAAAGTAAGAATTCACAATCACTTCTGATGATTCAAAAAGCGTCAGAAGCGCCGCCAGCCACGAGGTTTGTATCACAGCCACCACGCAACCTTCGTGTGAATTTGAAGGAGATTGTACATAATGCGTTGACGATTATGTGGGATCCACCGATTTTTACCGGATCGAATGCCATTCTTGACTACGAATTGAGTTACTCAGTTATTCACTCCAAGACAAAGCAACAAAGGCATATTGACCCTCATCCTCCATTGCGATTGTCGCAGTGGTGTTTGATGAATCCGGTTCCTGGAAATCAATATCGATTGGCCCATTTATCTGCGGATCAGGAGTACGGCGAATTTTTACTGTGTGCAATTACTGTCGCCGGCAAGAGCGAACCAAGCAACAAAGTGGAAATAATTCGAACAGAGCCTGCTGTCCCTCCGACGATTCCATTGTTTCTTTGCGTGGGCGTTGTTACAGCAACAAGTATCACACTCACATGGATGGAGCCTTTCGATGACGGTGGAAAGCCCATTCAGGACTACGAAATCGTTTTTTCGGAAGCTGTCATCAAGTTAGATAACGTGGACGATAGAGGAAAAGCCTGGCTCAATGTGTCAGAAATCGACTACAGATCTCGTCGAATAAGGACAAACTCAACAAAAACCTCATTGACGATTACGAATTTATTGAGTGGAGGAGAGCATCTTAATTTTCAAGTTCGAGCTGTGAATACCGAAGGTATACAGGGCGACTACTGCGAGCCTATCAAGTCTATCTTCACAATAGGTAAGAGACAGACAACCTCCAATTATTCTGCTTTTCGCAATGACGAATCCTTTTTTTTTACTTCAATAGCTCCGGGCAACGAGTTCAAACTTCTAGACGAGTTACAGGCTGCGGTGAATTCGCGTTCTCGTACCGTGGATTCGCAGTTTTTGAGTGGTTTTATGCAGCGGTATGAAAGACATCACTATATCGAACAGGTATCTCGGTTTATCCTCTCCATGCACCCAGAGTTGGAGGCAAAAGTAAACGATATAGTTAATCAAGCTGACTCTAGTAAGCGTGAAAACGAAGAAGAGAACGATCAAGACCAGCAACTTCAACCTATTCAGCAAGCTAGTGACGTAAAGAAATTTGACGATCTCACAGATGAGGAAAAAGTGTCTGAGCGTCGTCGGCAATTTCACTTTCGAATAGCTGCAATGCGAGACGATCTAAACAAAGCCGATTACAATGTCCAGTGGTGCAAGGATCGTCAGATTGATTTAGTGGCACACATTCGAGCTGCAGAAGCGCGTATCCTCGAGAAACAAGCTGAACTGGAACGTGCTCGAATGTTCCAGGGGCCTCAAATGGACTCGGATGTTTTTGAAAATGGGCTCCAGCGATTCTTTACCAAGGAATTGGTCGTGGCGCTGGAGGATGAAATCGAGATCGACCAACTTTACATCTTGGATACAAAAGCTGAGATCGTAAAAGTGGAAAATTACTTACGTGCTGACATTAGACGTCGAGGTACGTTGCTTAAGAGACTCAAAGACAGGCAAGATGCCCTAGAAGCCTTTGAAAACAGTCCCGAACATACAGTGGAGTCTGATAGCACTGCAGCAGCTTTAGCAAAACTACGTGGCGGTCATCTTTACCGAGCATTTGCTGCTTTTGTCGCTAACCGGGAGGAGGCTCACGGAATACGAAGAAAAATGCGCACCGCTATCAACCGTCTCGTTAACCATCGGCTTAAGTGTGCTGTCCAGCGGTGGAGAGAGGTCGCTAAATATTTGACGCGTGCAAGTGCAGGGGTTGACGCGATATTTGGACTTGGCAGTATCGGTCTACTGAATGCAGCACTGGGTCGTGATGATCTCATGATTGAAGCTCAAAAACTGCTTCACGATCTTCGCTCAACAGAAAATTCTCTACAAGACATTCGTTGGACAACTGAACAACAATTAGCATCTAAAACCGAGAGCCCAGCGTCGGAGAGTAACCTTGATCTGGAACGGGCTCGAGAACAAAGCAAGAAATATTTCCCCTTTCTGTTGGAGGGCGACGCAAAGATGAATCTGCAAGACTGTGAAAGCGCTCTCCGCTTATACAATTTTGTCTTTAGCAATGATCTCTGGATGCAGCAGATGACCGAGGCACAACGAGTCCAGCTACAGCTTAAGATCGGAGAAGCTACATTTCGTCTTGAAAACTACGAGCAGGCACTGACGATATTTAACCGTGCTTCAATTATGGCAAACCGGTCTGGGTTACGATACGAAGAAGGGTCAGCATTACTCCGAATTGCAGATACACAACATGTGCTACGATCGCTTCGAGTTAGTATTGAAAATTATGAGCGTGCTTTACTAGTGTTCGAGGCTGTGAGGGATACGCAGGGGGAATTATCATGTTATCGGGGTTTACAGCACGTGTACGAAAGGCTTGAAGATCGAGAAATGGTCGAAATTAACAAACATCACGCGGACGATATTGAATTCGTGTTGGCGAAAAAGCTTTCATCTGCCGGTCAGAAGATAAACAAGCTTCAGCAACGGTTAGTGGGGGCTGGTGCTGAATCCTCTTGCCAAATTTTTCTTGAGCGAGTTGGCCCCATTGTTCCCAGATTAAGAAGGGAGAGAATTCAGCGCAAGTTTGATATCCGCGAGGAAACTAAACTCGTAGCGAGCTTAGAAAAACTGCTGTCTGAGAAGAAAACATTGCTAGCGAAAGGAGAAGATGACTTGAAACGAGCACTCGCTAGCGACTCGACTCAAGTTGATTCGGCAATCATCAGTGGCTCCAACGCTCGCTACGATCTCGAGGATTTCAAGAAAAAACTTGCTAAGCTTATGGGTAGCGTGAAAGCCGGTCAGGAGCAGATCGGCAAAGACATCGCAAACGCTAAAATTCGTATCAGTAACGCAGAGGATGAGATCAAAGGCCTGGAAGAGGAATTAGCCGTCGAGACGGGGCCGCTCATGCGCAAAGTGTTGTCTAAAGAGAAACTGCGGTGCTTCCGCTTCAATGCAACAAACGAAGCTCTGAAAAACGTGGTGGGTACAGCGAGCCACGGTATCACAACCTGCTTCGCTTCTGCGGGGGTGAATGGTTTCCTGTTTGATTTCCTGTCCGGAGCTTGTCTAGCTCAGGCTGTTGGCGACCCAGATAAAAATCATCTAGGCGAGCCTACAGGCCATCAAGCCCAAATACTCTGCGTATACTACATTGGTCACCGAATCTACACGGGATCCGCAGATGCTTCACTGGGTGTTTGGGGCGTCAAGGATGAGACGATCGGTGGCTTCTCGTGCTCTTTGACTCGGATGCTCATGGACTTTGACGCTGCTGTGGTTAGTGTGGTAGCTGATACCCAATGGGTTGCCTGTGGATGTTCTGACTGTGATGTTTTCGTGTTCGATGTCGAGTCATTTGCAACAATTGCTCACGTTATTTCCGCCCACGACCGCACTGTGACAACATTGTCTATACAAAGTTCAAACTCGACATTGACCACAGGAGCTGCCGATAACAAGATCAAAGTGTGGGAGCTTGGCAAGGCCTCGCAGTACACAACACGTCGTAATGTAAAATTACTATGGTATCTCGAGGCAGAACGCCGAGGCGATGAGTTCTTAAACGGACATCTCGCTCCTGTCTCTTGTGTTCGACGTGTGGCCAACGAAATTGTAAGTGGTGACACCTCAGGCCGGATCGTGATTTGGAATCTGGACTCGGACAATAAATTACTTCGGATCTGCGATGTTCATCAAGATGTGGCAGTAACATGCCTTCAGTTTGATGCCACGCGTATTGTAAGCGGAGCGAGCAATGGACAGATTTGTGTCGTTGACTTTGCCACAGGAAATCTAATCCAAACGATGCATGGCCATCAAGACAGCGTGTTGGATCTGCAGTTTGATCGTACCCGCTTGATCAGCATGTCAGCTGGTGGCAAGGTGCAATTGTGGTTCTGGCAAACTCGAGATGGTATTGGAGCTGACCGGAAGAAGTATCATATCTTGGGGGCAGGCGAAACCCTGCGCTCGCTGTCTCTAATGTACCGCACGAGCATCCAGAAGCTCCTTCAGTGGAATTCAATCCCAGACTCGACCAAGATTTATCTGGGACAGAAGCTCATAGTAGAAGTCGACGCGAATGCCAGTGCTGCGGATGAGCTCAAGACATTCGACCTCTCAAGTTCGGTGCAGTTTGGCAAAGTTTCCTACGAAAACCTCGACTTTGTTGCTTCCAACCAGACCAAAAGCAAAGATGTCGAGGCACAGTGGGCTGCACAGCGTCTCGCAATGCTCGCAAAGGAATATTTTCCCTCGTTGGATGACAAAGACTTCAACGACGCTAAAGAGAAGACAAGTGAAGTTGCCAAAGAAGAGGAAGAATCCGACTCTGAAGACGACATGGTCATAGACTCAATTGCAGAGGACGGCGACGATGCTGAGGGAGAATAAGATGAGCAGGAATAACGCAACGATAAAATACTCAAAGCAGCGAAATATACCGAGTACATTTGGCTCCGACGGACACTGGATCAAAAATGCAGAGGGTGGAGCACGAGAATACAACATGAGAATGGTGAGAGCTACACTCACACCGAGTTTTCGCTAGTGTCCACGCCCCATACAGCCTTGTCCTCGAGGTACATGTTGCAGCTTCGGAAGGCTGCGCGTGCATTGTCGCCCGCAAAGAATTCCCATGCCGAGTAGAACCAAAAGGCGACGCACTTGCGGTAATCATTGGGCTGGCTAGACTTCTTCATCTGGAGGATACTGCGCCACTCCTCGATCACAAAAGTCGAGAGCGTGTCCTCGAATCGAGACAGTCGCAGCGGGTTGCGCACCGTGTACAACGTCGTCCAGTATTTGTTGTAGCCCTCCAGTTGCTTCAGACCTTCCAAGAACTCGGGAGCCCTGAACTCCTCGATCGAATAATCCAGTAAAAACGCGAACTTGTCGCTGTGCTTGGCCTCCTCCTCATAAAACTTTTTCCACGTCTGCACAAGAAAATAAAATCATAAATGGCAGGAACTTACACCAAAAAAACACAAAAATCCACGTACCACCGAGAAAAATTGCAGTGCGTCGTTCGGGTCGCTCATCTTGGAGCGGTGCAGGCTGTGCGCATGACGAAGCTTGACGTTTTTCTTGCGTTCCCAGTGCCATTCCTCCACAGGCGGGAACACCGACATCGGGACCATCACGGACCCGTTGCCACAGATTGCGACGTAGAAGGAGACGACGTCCTCGACTCCGACGGACTTGTCCGTCTGTCTACTGTTCCCGTCTTCCTCCTCCTCGGTATTTTCATTCGGATCGGGCTTGACGAAATCCAATTTCGTGACAAAATACATGTACTTGGTGGGGAAGGGCTTCTGGCCAAAGAACTCGCGCAGCTGCTCCCGCAACGTCGTCATGTCCTTCACGTACAGATTCTTGACCTCCTCCGTCGTGTAGAAACCATCTACACATCAACAACAAAAATTGAATTAAAAAAATTAATATTCGCCATCGTCAAAGTTGAAATAAATTCCAGCGACGTACTGTTGTCAGGAGACACCAATGCGTGCGTAGCACTTGGATCCACCGTCGCTGGGAAGTTGAATCCATCTACAAAATAACAAAAACAATTGTCACCCTCACGAACAACAGCGACAGTAGCGACTATAGGCTACGAAATACAGGATCGTTGACATACTGACGCCTTCACGCAGCACGTCCTTGTGTGTGGTGCGCAGCGCGTTCTTGAGGTCGTCGTAGTTGGTGTTGTTGCTGCAGAACTTGTTGTAGCCCACCCAGTACTGCGCGTACGTCTCGTTGAAGACCAGGTGACCCCGCTGGATGGTACTGGCGCACACGAGCCGCGACGGGTCCGTGGCACGCAGGCGATCAATGTTCTTCTTCCAGTCGCGGATCTGGCCCGTCTTGACGCCGTATTTCTGCGCCGTGGCGGCGATGAGCCCCGTACGGTCCGCCTCCTCAATGATCTCGAGCTTCTTGCCTACCGTTAGAGCTCTGTCCGCCTTACCGCGCGCCATGCTGAACTCGAAGTTGCGGCTGGTCAAAAATCCGAGGAGAGTAACTTTCTCTTTACTGGCCTCCCCACGGTACTCTCCACCGTTCAAGCCAATGTTTCGCGCCAAAAGCCTTTTCGTCCAATTATAAGATTTAGCGCAAACTTTCAGCCAATCACTGCATTGTGTTGCAGACACAATTCTAAATCGTACCTAATGATTTGATATACGGTACTTCATTTTTTTTACCTACACTATCGTTTGTACAAGGCGACACGGTGGACATTTCCTACCGGCACTGCTCCATCGCGCCGATACCCGGCATTACGCGCGCGATTAACGCGGAGGAATGAGCCGACCCACTCCCACGCGGCGGGAAATCGCGCCGCTGCACGTGCCGTGGCTGCAGCACGAGCAGTTCCCAGCCACCAAGCAGGCCTGCAGCTCCGATGACGGACTCGTAACAAGCAGCAAGAACTCGCTCATTAAGGTCGTCCAGGAGCTCAAGGTGGGTTACTCTTATACTATCCTGTCTGTTACATTGCTGTAATGCAGAAATACTGCTGTGTTATCGGTGCGCGGTGGTGATTTACCTTACTAAAGTGTGATGTGTGTGATCATGTTTGTTGTAGCGAGGACGCGCTCATATGGACAAGCAGCTGGCTCAGCTGGACACTCAGTTGCTGGCTATTACGGAGTATCTAGACGGCAAAAGGAGTAACATGTTCCCGCCTCACTTGGTCATGTACGTGGAGGACATGCCCGACGTTGTGGCGCAGCTTGCTGGTGACGGCCGAAGACATGGTGCTGCTGGCAACGGGGCTGCAGTTGCAGGAAAATTTAGTGGGGGTTTCAAAAATGAATCGGAACCACCAACGCCTGCGCTGGTGGAAGAGGACCTCAACTCGGGTAGGTGGTTTTGTATTAAGGAATGTTGAAGTGGTGGTGTATTTACGAATTGTGGGGTTGATGTAGACGCACCGTGCACGACGACTGGGCTATGGAAGTATCTGTATGCGTACTCGTTCTTCAAGACGATCATGCCGGAAGACACGGAGCAGGCCTTATTGCTCGAAGGTGATACACATTCGCGTGTTGGTGTTGGTTTGTTCGTCTCACAAAGGTTGTATACTCTAGATCCAAATGCATTTTCTGATGATTTGGAATTTAGCGAAGGAGGAAAGGACAACATATTATCAGATATTGATTTTGAGCGCCTTCCGGATATTATCAGCTTGGCCAAGTCCGATCCGCAGGATCTAGATGAATTTTTCAAGGAGGTACGTTGAAAGGTTCTGTGCTGAGGTATCGAGTGTTTAACCTTTATTGCGTGCTGGTGCCGATAGAGACTAATGGCATCGCTGTGCTCGGTAAATTCGCCCTCATCGATACAAGAGGAAGAGGAAATATCTTCTTCTCAACCTGACGATGAAGACAAGCACTCGAATGGTACAACTGAAACGGAAGCACACACGGAAATGAACTCTTTATTGCACCCGGATGATATCGAATCGTGGAATCCCAGAGGCCTTACACGCGTTCTACGCGATATCGGGTTGGTTGAGGGAGACGACAAGGAAGTTGCTCAGATCAGCTTGTCTAGTCCAAGGGACGATGAAGTCTCGCAGGAGATTCGTTCACTGCAGCGTCAACTTCGAACCTGCATTGAGCAGACGAATGAATCGAAGCGGAAGTTACGCAAGATCATGGACGAGTAAGGGTGGCGGTGCGGTGCGGTGTGGAAAAGTCCACTACTAACGTGCATTTGTTGTTTTGCGCTGCTCTACAGGACGAAGCCGTGGCTCTCTCAGAAGAAGGAGGACGACGATGCCACCATAAAAAATTACTGCACTATGTGGCAAACGAAAAAGGTAAAAAAAAATGGGTTGGTAAACTCAGTGATTCCAGATTGACGTCATACTGTATTGCCATTTTTTTATAGGAGCTTGCGAGGAAAAAGAAGCTCCGAGATAAAAAACTGCAGCGACGACAAGGTACGATGAACTATTTCCAATAGAGCTGGCAATGTGATGATTGAGTAACTTTTTTCAATGCATTCTTGTGTGCAGCCTTACGCCTCGGCGGCGGCGGCAAACCTTTAGCCCATGACATTGACGTCAAGCAACGATAGACCACGGTGTCGTGACCCACTTTCCACTTTAACCGGGGCGCGCACCAGATATTTATTGGCATGCAACAACGCGGTCGGACTCAGTCGACGTTAACAAGATAATATTGACTTTGCCGTCAAATTCAACATGGCATCCGACTGATTGTGTTTGGTGTACGGTAGTTGGTTTGTATTGATTGTTTTAAGCGTGTTATTTGCCGAGCGGCGGGAAGTCGTCCTCGATAAACCCACCACTGCCGTTGCCCACTGCGCGAGTATTGGCATGTGGCGGCACCCAGTTTCCTTGCCGCGCCGACGGACGGCCTTGGGGTGAAGGGTACCCGTACCCACCGCGGCCCATGACCATGGACGGAGGCGGGTTCAGCTGGTGTTGCTGGAATTGCTGTTGCGGGTGGTATTGCTGGTGCGGGGACCTCTGGTACTGGTTGGTGTCTACTCTATTGTTGTAATCGGGTCCGCCAACGTGATAGCGGCCGCGTCCCGATCCCATGGGCATCGGCGGAGGTGGAGCACCGCCAGTCTGTTGATAGCCATAGGACCGGTCATAGGATCTATCGAACTGCTGGGATTGAAACTCGCCAGGGCCATAACGTCCCATGCCACCAAAGCGGTTGCCATAGTGTGGCGACTCGCCTCCACTGCCACTTCCACTCGACGCTCCACCGCTGGAGCGAGGGCGGAAGGCGTCGTGGTTGCGCGTAAAATCCGGGTCGTTCAGCTCCTGTTCACGATTGCGCCACAATACTTTGCTTTCTTTCCAGTTCGCGGCATTCGGAGCACTCGGAAGAGATCGTGAGTGTTCGTTGCTGTCGTTGCCACTTGGTCGTCCCTTGGGCGAGCGAGAATGAGATCCACTGGCGTTTCCAGATGAGGAAACGGCCCCTCGACCACGACCGAAGCCTCTGCTACCATCCGGTCCTGCAGCTTGTCGGCTTCCATATCTGGGGCCATTATTGTACGTGCTAGGACCGCTTCCACTGGTTTCATGTGCCGACGAGGTTGTCGACGATGGAGACGACGACGAAACTGATTCTGCCGCCGTGTTGCCATTGTCTTCTCCAAAGATCCTTGCTCGTGCCTCAGCGTACGCGCGCTCGCGGTCCTGTAAAGATGGTGTGGCTTTGTCTGCGCCGTTACCACGTCCACCGTTGGCACCGGGTCTTGATGCACTACGTTTCCGCATCATAATCCTCGGTGCAGAGGCTGGTGTCACAGTCGGCGTCTGTCGATCCGCCGACAGATCAATCAGCAGCACGCGAGGCACAGTCGACTGCGCGGTCTTAAACAGAGTCACCACGCGCGCCGAACTGTTCTCGTACGGATTGTAATCCCCCGTATGGTGCTCCAGTCCGCAGCGCTGCGCCAGGCGATGAACAATAAGTCGATGGTATGACGACAGCGGAGGGAAGTTGAGGTGCGGCTCCCTCGGGTTCTTGAGGAAACGCACGATCTGATCCTCGAACTTAAGCAGCGTCATCCTCTCTCGGGCGTTCTCCAGGCCTGCAACGAGCACGGGATCCAATGGTCCATGGGCACTTGCAGTAGCAGTTCCAACCAGCACGCTGTTATTAAACTGCTGTTGCGGATAGTTCCCACCGTCATCGACGGCCGGAGGTGGCTGCAAGATGCGAAGGTCTTGCATGGTGCGAGTGGCGCCGTCCACGTCGCTTGGAGTTTGAGGCCTGGCAGCAATAGAGATGGACCCTGGAGCTCGGGCGTCGGAGCTAGCGACGGAGGCGCTATCGGCCGCGGTATCCCACTCGTCGTGGTCGTCTTGACGCGCTGGCGTCGACGTCGACGTGGCCGTAGCCGTAGCCGGCACGGGCGTGCGGATCATCGGCGTCGCGAGTGTCTCCACACGGTAATTAAGACGTCAATCGGTAGGGAGGAGCAGGCGAGGGAGAGAGGGCGCGCCTGGACGTGCACGGTCGGTCTAGAGGGGGAAAATGAGCTCCTGGTTGGTGGGACTCGAGACCCTGTCCTAACGCATAGGATATGCGTTTGAACAGGGGTTTGACAGAAACTGGTACTTTTCTTGCGTGTCAAAAGTGACTCAGTCCAACTTGAACGGCAACCAACGGCACGTTTACTTTCGGACAGCGAGCGACATGATGCGAGGCGCTGCCTGGTGGACACCTCGCGCGGAGTAGAGAATTACTTAATATGCTAATATTACCTGTGTGTGGAGGACGAGAGGGAAGCAAAGCCCCTCGTCGAAGGCTCCTTCCAATGGAGCATGATGCTGATAATGGGCAACGCCAGCGAGTGAGCAGCGTCGTCCTTGCTGTCGTTCAGATTCGGTTGCTAGGTACACTTCCACTGGACGACGCCGTGTTCATGGACCAGTGATGGCGGCTCTTTCTGTCCGACTGCTTCGTCGCTGGCTTTTTCGGCACTCGCCAGCCTGCGCCGTCCAAGTAGACGTCGTGGACGACGTCCGGGTCACCGAGACGAGGCCGTTCAAACGACGGTGTCAGTTTTGCACCAGCAGCACTGACAGCAGCAACCGAGTGCGAAACTGGCATGTCGGTCCCATAATGCACCGTGTGCACCTCGACCGGATCGTCCCGATCGAACTCCCGATGGGCTTCTCGATCATAGTACCGCTGCAACGTCTGGCGAACCTCCTCGCGCTTGGGGTCCTCTTGCCGGATCACACGGATGCGCTCCATGGACGAGGCTTCCTGGCGCCGCATGCGGTCGTATTCCTCGGCCTCTTGAGCCTGCAGCTCCAGTGCAAAGGTGTAGTCAGGGTCGTTGTCCTCCTGAGCGTCTTCCACTGTCACTTCCTGCTGGATGACGCTCATGACGCCATGGCCCGAGCTGGAGCTGGGCACTTCCACGAAGCACCAGCCAGTCTGGCGGTCCTCGCCACCGAAGCGTCCTTCCATCTCGCGCTCCCACTGCTCCTGCTCCTCACGCTGCAGCTTGACAGCCAGCTCCTCGTCCATTACGTCGTGCAGCTTCACTGCCACGGGCGACGTAGCAGACGCCACAGCGGCGGCACTGCTGCCCGACCAGCTCCACACACTTCGTCCAGCGCTCATGGATAATCGTTATCAGTGTGAAAGGATCGACCGGAGGGGGGCCTTCAACGTAGCGTGACGTAATAGCCGCGTGGGTTAGAAGAGCAGCTCGATATGTGTGGTGTATTGCAGCAGCAGTCGAAACATGCCATCCCTCAATGTACGGTGCACGAACTCCCTTGAATAGAGGAGATACATTCATTCCATACGTGAGTGAAGGTGTGCGAATTTAGTCTCGCTTAAGTACGATTCACAGTAAGTTCGTAAGTTCGCGACCCTTCGAAATGGATGCACAATCGACAGGTCGCTGGATATTGACGAAACAGCAATGCGTTGTTGTCATACTGGTCGTGTTCATTGAACAGTGTTCATTGTGCTTGAAGCCGTTGGGGCGTCGTTGAGCCGCATGCGTTTTCTCCTAATAGCAGAGCTGTCTGGCGCCACCACTGGCGCACGCACGCGATGCTGGAGCCGCTCTCGTCTGTCGAACATCGAGAGGATTCAACCGAAGGCGGCCGCTTGCCCGGACGTGCATACGCAGGGCGGCAGCGGTTAGGCGGACCATGACCAAAAGCAGCCTGCTTATGAGGAGCAGGAGCTGGAGTCGTAGCAACTCGCAAATGGCCAGCAGTGCAAGAGTATGTACCAAGCAGGAAAGGCAAAGACGCCGCAACAGCACATACTCGTACACAGCTCGATCGCGTCCCCTCCACGCTACAACAACAATTGAAGATGCTCTGGCAGTTGAGTGGATCGTTTCCACACTTCGTTAGCTCAGTGTTTGTATAGGGAATTGTATCGTGTCCTCACTCATGCCGGCGGATCGGTCGACGCAGTCGCGTCCGCTGCCAACGTAGCGTCTGAATTCCAGACCGAAACCGACCTTCTCAATGAAAAATGCTGCTCTGTGGCCCAGTGCCATCGCTTCGCATGAATCGCGACCGTAAAAAAATGGATATTATAGTGGGTCTCCATTGATGGGATTTCACTGATCGCCTTCTCTGAGAAGCCGGCCGTAGTAACGCTAGGGCTCCGGTTCGAGTTGATTTGGTGCCGGCACCGCAGCGGCGACTTCCAAGGAAGTTTTCAAGTCATGGCCGGAGTGCATTCGTCATTGCGCCCGGCCATCAGCAGGCAGTTTCGCATCGAAGTTTGGGTGGCTCTTTCTCTCGCGGTTGTTCCCACCTTCCTCTTCACGATCGTAAAGCCAGGCCTTCGCGGCAGACGCGCCAGTGAACTCAAGAGCATTCTCCATCTTCCTGCCGCATCCTGCGCACTTCCGCATTTCGGAGCAGAGAGCAAAACCACAGACTTGAGAATGCTGGCGTCGCTGTCCGATATGCTGGCGTGGAAGCCCAGCGGCTCCACCGCCAAGCATACCAAGCCCCGACGCGCACCCACCGCCACCTCCGAGATGGACGACTCATGCGACGACGTATCTGAGACCGAGAGCGCCGAGTCCAGCCAGTCAGGGGCTCCCTATCTGCGTCGGCAGCAGTCGTGCCCCTCTGTGCCGCGCAAGGGCCGCCTGGACACGCAGCCCGAAAGCGAGGGCGACGCCGAGTCTACGCCACGCCCGGCGCTCAAGGCCGTCTACTCGTTCGCACGCGCGGGGCTCACTACATCCTCCAAGCTCTTCCTCGTTAAGCCCCGCCAGACGCCCAAGACACCCTCGGCCTCCACGCCCCGGAAGCCGCACTCCCTCAGCGTCGACGCCATCTCGGAGCAGGATCTAGCCACCAAATCAGCGGGCGCACGCGTGACCACACCCTTCGGACTCGGTAAGATCATGGCGATCCGAGGCGACGACGGCGTCGCTGCCATTGAACTACAGGCGTATGGACTGCTGTTCCTCAATGCTACAGAGATGGAGAAGGCACAGGTCGTCCCGGCGCTCGTAGGGGAGCGCGTGCACACGCCGTCCGGGTCCGGGCGCGTGTTGAAGTATGACGTCCGTGAGCAGCTGTACACGCTGCGATTAAGAGCAGGCGGCGGTCTCGGTGAGTACGAGCTCCAGCTCCGACCGTCAGATGTCCGAGTGGTAGACATCAAAAAGAATGGACGCGAATCGGAGCAACGACGTCCGCGAGGAATGTCGGAGGGCAGCAGCGCGGACTGGGAGTCGAGACGTACGCGCTTTAGACGCTCCAGTGCCAGCCCGCCCCCAACTGTTGCAGGTTTGACGCTGCTCAAGAATATTGCCACGACCTCGTACACGTTCGTAGCGAGCAAATACCACCAAGGACAGCCCGTGATCACCAAGTTTGGCGCCGGACACATCCTTTCGGTGGACCCGCAGCGCGGATCGGCTCAGGTTCAGCTCGTATGGGGTGCGGTTGCATACCTGAACGCCGACATGATTGATTTCTACCCGAAGGCGCTTGAAGGCACCGACGTGCAGACCAAGTTTGGATCGGGAGTTGTCATTGGACTGAGACCAGCCGATGCTATCTACACGGTGCGCTTGCATGACCCGCAACCTGCCGGGAAGTCCGATGTGGTTTTTGTGCACGAGTCTGATCTGCACCGGAGCCGGCGGATCGTAGTCACGGCTGCGAATGTTCGCGACAGACTGAAGGCAATGGCGCAGCGGCGTTTCGGTGAACGTATTGTGGTGGCACACCAGCACCACGATGAGGAGCCCAACTCCGCAGGCATCTAACTTCGATTGGCTGATCCAAGTGGCGACTACTTAACCGCCTTGGAGTTCATTTTTGATGGCGAGAGAGTGTGCTCCCCTCTCCCCCATTAGTTTGTTATCGTGGGTATTTTCACCAAGTAAGTCCACCGCGACACCACCAACGCACAAATGCAGCCGAACTATATCCGCTACGGATATGTAGCTGCTCTGATACTGAATTGAGCGCAGCGCCGACCAAAATCAAAACGAACTCGACCCAACCCCCTAAGTGATCCAGTCAACGAGGTACAGATAAATGGCAATGCCAATACATACCGCTTTATTCCACAGGGAGAGCAAACGAAAAGGCAGAGGCGACCGTGTTTTGTTTGCCTTAGGCAGGCTTCCGTACATGTCCAGGCCTCATGACTGTGTGCTGTTGGTTCCCGTTCTCGTTGCGGGCGTTCGCTGCCAGTCTGCCCCCAGGAAAGTTGTATACATACAACCTTCGTTCTTCTTGGTGACATTACCGTCTCGGTACACTAGATCAAAGCCTCCCACATGCTCCTGGACGACCCCTTTAGGCTTCCTGTAATGACAAAATGTCAATGTGCGCCGATCATAAGAAATAAGTTCCCGAAGAGTTCGTACCTGTTCTCGAGGTCGATTATATCAAGCATATCGTTCAACATTCCGCACTTGAGCTGATAATCCGACGAGGTGTTAGCTGAAAGCTACTCGCACAAAACGTTTTCGTTAAGATTGGGTCTGAATTTGAGAAGGCACTCATAAGGATGAACGACGTACTGATGGCGAAGCGTTCACCTCCAACAGCCACGGCTTGAGATTCTCATCGATCATGATGTCGTAGCCGTACAATTCGAAGCAGTGTTTGTCGTTCATGATGATCTTTTCGACGCTGAATGGGAGAGCAAGTGTGGGTTGTCGGCCTTCAAGCTCAGAACAATAACGAATATTTGATCTTTACCTCAGCAAAGACTTGATGATTACGAGCTGAATCTCGTAGAAAAGCTTGTTGATTCGTTCTGGGCCATGTTTCGACATCATGTACAGCTTCAGGTTGCGCAGATCCCACTTTCCGCCATGCTAGGAGCCACCCAAAGTACACAACTGGATGTGAGTACTCTCTTTTGCGACGACAAAGATGATGGTACAAACCTGCTTGTTATAGTTCTCGGAGGTTTTCTGGACAGCAACATTCGTGAGGTGGATGAAGGAATTGGCGATGTCGCTGTGGTTGTTCGAGTAGCGCGAATTGGTAAAGCGCGCGAAACCACCGCGGAAAAGGTAGATTTCAAGTGGGAAGAAGGACGACACGAGCGCATATAGACGCAAATCGAATTTCTTCCCACCGACGAGGTACGGACTTGAGATGTAGCGCTGCACGACGTACGTCTCAACCTGTTGGTTTTCAGGCCGCCAGCGGAAATCTGTGCGCCAGTCACTGATTTGGCTCAGCTTCGTAAACAGGAAGATGCCTTTACCTTGAGCTCTACAGTTAATCGCAAGCGAAACATGATATTGGTCTGATGAGCAAAAGTTCATCCAGTTGGCTTCACTTACTTTCCAATGGGCTTCATGATCCAAACGCCCTGGTTGCGTTTGAACTCTTCGACAAAAATGGCATATTCGCCTGGTAGAATGTACGTGACAGGGAAGAAATCATACGAGCCCAGAACCATATCGAGCTCACTTAAAGTTGCATCTTCCGACCTAATAAACAACATTTACTGTCAAGGACAACGATACCGTGAAAAAAGATCAGCAGCGTACCTTGCTTTCTTGTCCATTTGTCGCTTTGCGCGCTTCAGGTTTTTGATTAGAAGATCTTTCCGACACAACTACAGACAGCAAGGCGGTGTAAGACAGTTGTGACCGTACGGTATTCTCCCAACGGACAAAGTACCTCTCGCCCATTCCGATAATGATTCACCCGTTGACTGTTCTCGAGGTGTACAGTGTCCAAAAGTTCGTAGATGTACTCGCGGTCAGCCCAGTAAAAGTCCCAGTCATTTTCCGTTGTCTCCTTCCACCCGCGACGCAGCAGCGTGTCGTAGATAGTGTTGCGAAATGTGGTCTTGAATCGCATCGCACTGTTGCTGTTGCCACCCGTTGTGCTGCCACCACTATTGGACACTCCGCCTTTTCCTTTTGAGCTGTTTGCCCCACTACCAGAACCTGTCGTCCCACTGGTGCTAGGTCCAGACCCCAAACTCGATCCTTGACGAGCTTGGAGTGAGTTACCTGGTTCACCCCCACTACGAATTTGCCGCGCGCCCCTCGAAGCGCCACTACTGTTCCCACCAGCACTGGACGGGGGGGCATCAGCTTTCTTGTCCGCTCCTGGCATTTTGAGCAAGGAAGGGAACCTACTCGTAATCTATAGAGACTCATAAAGCGAAGCACCGCACAAAGCCGTTTTTTTTTTACCTCTCGCCTGTTGACCGAACTACAGTATATTTTGGACATGTCGACTCCTTGAGGCAAGCGCCAAACATTTTTTTTCCTTTCAATAAGCTGCTTGACGACAATATAGTTGCTTACGTGTACTTGACGCCACCCATGAACGTGCGCGGGTCTGGCGCAGCGCCGTTGAATTCAGCATTGGAGAAGTCAAAACCTGGATTCTCCTCCTGGAAGCGCTCCAACATCATCTGCTGCTTGGTAGCTTCCTGCTGCATTGGATCCAACTGCACGAGTAGACCAAAATGAGATGTCGTGAGGAACGCATTCAAACAAACGCTTTAGTGGAGAACAATTGCAACATCATACCTCTCCATGTCCAACGAAGACGCTCGGCCAGATAAACCCCTTTTTCATTTTCTGGAGATTGATATTTAGTTCTCCTGAGTCTACTCCAGATGTGTAAAAGTTATGTTAGCCCCATCTGCTGCAGCCACCAAGTAATACTAGAACAACTTACCGAGCATCCAGTAGCTCTCAACGACCACCACGGAGCTCGCGAGGTCGTGCTGGATACAAAGCATTCACATGCGTCAGAATCATAGTAATTGTATGTAGTAAGCACAAAATTGCACGTGCATTGAGAAACTTGTCCGTGGCGCCACGCAGGCCCAGCGTCACGTGGTTGGTGGTGATGTCGCATTGAATCTGTTGCGCTATGACCCCTGGCGGAGGCTTGATGAAGACGTTAACCTCCTCCATCGACTGCTCCCATTCATAGATGACGCGACCTGCGACGTCAAAAGCAGCGCACCACAGCAGATGATGAGTTGAGTGGTTAACATGCTCGAACGGCAGTGATATAGCGCACCGTCGTGCTTGAAGGCGCGGCGCTGGCTTACGGTCGCCATGGCTATCAATTCGGTGTTGGGATCTGTGAAATTGGCGTTCGTACTGGTGCAACCTTGGGAAAACATTCCTTACAGATGCCTACATGTCATGCACTTGTTCAGTGAACCAAATTCCTACGGCTGGGAAAAAGCACAGAAAATGAGCGAACAGATTACGTTTGTAGCTTGCCTCCTATATTAAGTTCATTTCTCGCCAATCATATCGTCGTATTGAACCTGTATAGGTTTATAATTCATAAATCTTTGCGGAGTGAACCTATTTGAATAAAACGGTTATTGGGATTTTACTTGAATAAAGTAAGCAGTAAAAAATGCGTGTTTTTGAAGAAAGTAAGCCGTGCCTATTCGCCGGAGGCCCATATTCTTGTTCAGGGGAACAAGTCGGTTCTATACAGGGGGTGTGAAGTATTTCATCTACCCCTAGCCAACTGCTCTGTTGCACTGAGTCCTGGATCTCTTACATTTTGTAATCTTGATGACATACTTGCAGACGAAATCGGCTGCAGTGAATTATATCGTTCCACTCGCCACCTAACCTAGTTGGATTGACTGCCTTTAGCCGAAGAACAGGAAGATCTTCAGGCGCTGGCAGCATTCGTCGCCTACTAGACGGAGGCCACCGCAGTCTAGCAATAAGTTCTGCGCGGCAACGAGCAGTTCCGTCATGTTGGCCCTGTCCACCGCAGGCTCTGTGAGCCCTACTTTCTTGCAAGTTGCCACACGGGCCTCGCCGAACTGGTCGTTGATGTATGCAGAGAACGCCAGCTTATCTTCCACCGACCAGCGAGTGAACACGCTGGAGCGCAATCTTAGCTCCGGGATACGGTTGTTGCCGAGCTGTAGACTGCCGACACCGCGAGTAGCTCCTTCAGATACGTCCTCACTTTCATTGCTGCCGCGTTCATATCGGTGTGGCCCGATCGACCGCCGCTGCATCCGCGCCCTACGGCGTACAAGAGACTTGTAGGCTTCTGTCTGGCCTACCAACCGCTCCACTAACTCATCCAGAGCGCGGTTGCGAACAGGAACTGTCTTCACGACGTCACGGCACTCTGGGCAGGACAGCGAGTTGCGGAACCAGTTGCTGATGCAGTGTCCACAAAACGTATGGGAGCACGGCAGCGTTGCACTGCCATGAAAATACTCCAGACACACGGAGCACATCATTAGCCGTTCCTGTTCTTCTTTCTCGTTCTCTCGGGCTCTTTTGGCAGCACTGCTGGAATCTCCATCCGTTGCTGCTTCCTCAACAGCGCCACCACGCCGCGAGCGTTTCCTCTGCTGACTATTGGGCGTATCCTGTTGTCTGTTTCTCTCCATATTTTCATTCTCTGCTGCCTTGCTCGGACTGCTGCGACTCCTCTTCTGTGACAGATTCTGCGGTGGTGGTGTCATCATGCTCGTTTCACTATTCGGCGTCCC
Organism: Phytophthora idaei; assembly: GCA_016880985.1. Lineage (NCBI taxonomy): Eukaryota > Oomycota > Peronosporomycetes > Peronosporales > Peronosporaceae > Phytophthora > Phytophthora idaei. The sequence continues at coordinate 41,453 of QOKR01000218.1, read as the reverse complement.
CGCCAGCGATCGACATCCTGTCCTCGTAAACGCCGGACTCCCAGCGATCGTCACCGCCGATCTTCCAAATTCTGTAGCCGTGACCGGCGCGTTTGTCATCACAACTCGTCGTGGTGAGCGGCGTGGGGACACCCCCGGAGTGGTCGTCCGACGATGCAACGGCGCAGGCGACGGCGTGGCCGAACGTGCCAGCGCCTTGACTATAATACGTGAATGTGCTTCGTCTGGGAACTGAACGAGGAGACGTACGCACTGCCGCATGGCAGAGGCCAGCACCACTTCGTCGCCGTTTTGGAGATCTTGATTGCCTCCTTTTGGAATCTCCACGCCGTTCACTGCTGTGCCATTCATCGTTTCCAAGTCGTAGATTAGCCAGCGCCGCTTGCCAGGCACAGCATGTGCTGAACTGGTCAGCGTCTCGGTCAGAGGGACGATACCCACGTGCCGCTTGCTGACCGTGCGCGTCTCCTCGGATGTGGCGATGCTGACTTCGCAGCCGCGACTGCGGCCCACGCAGAAGGAGGTGGAGAACTCCCATGACCCCATCATGATGTCACGCAGCATGTTGAAGTGGGGACCGGGACTGGGAGGGTCTGCTTAAGTGAGTCCCAACGCTCCTTACGCGGTGAAAACAAGCGAATCGCTTGCTGTTGATTGATGTAGCTCGTTGTCACGCTGGGACTGGATCTGGGCGACGTAAAGAGACGACGGAGACGAATATGAACGAGGTCTGCGGTGCCGGATGGAAACGGAGGTCGTCGTGGCGGCGCGACGTAGAGAAGGTAAAGCGGGACAGGTGCCGTCGCTTGGTGCTGGCTGTGACTGGGGTCGTTGCGTTTCCTTTATGGAAGGTTTTGACCAATAGAAGAAGTATATGATAAAAGTTGTGATTGGATGAAATGCTGAAACTGAGTGATGTTCTTGAATATGGGTACAGCATATGCTAAATGAGAGGGATAAACTTCCAAATATCGCTGCAACAAGGAGTATACTTGTACAAGTAACACATGGATTTGCTTTTTTAGTTTTGTAAACATTCTATAAGAAAGGAATTCAATACGGCAAAAGTATGCTTATGTAGAGGATTCGCCACCCTGTGATCTTATCAACCACGAGGAAAAGAAGGGAGGCAAAGTGACCTGCCATTTTCAACCGTGCCAGATTGCCCAGATCGCTTCTCATCCAGCTCACGCCAACGCTCCTTGGCATCTATTACATCCGTCCCGTTTCGTTTGTCACGCTCTGAATCAGTTAAAGCGAAAGATCTCGACGCCATGAGTGGGAAGAACATGATCTCGCTCGAGGAAGGCTGGGACCAGGAGATCAAGCCTAAGGCCATCGACGTGCTGCTGAACATTCTGGACAAGGGCTTCGACCAAGTGAAGGTGTCGCCCTTCCCGCCCAACGCCTTCATGCCTATCTACACGACGTGCTACAACATGTGCACGCAGCGCTCGCCGTACAATTTCTCAGAGCAGCTTTACGACCGTCACGGCCAAACTTTCGACGCGTATCTGGAGCAGAAGGTGTTGCCCAGTCTGGAGCAGGCACACGACCAGTTCTTTCTACAAGAACTCGTCAAGCGCTGGACCAACCACAAGCTCATGATGAAGTGGATGACCCGCTTCTTCATGTACTTGGATCGCTACTATGTTAAGCACCATTCGCTCCCGACACTGGACGACGCTGGTCTGCAGAGCTTCGATCGGATGGTCTTCCAGAAGGTCAAAGTGCGCGTTAAAGACGCCATGATCGAGCTCATTGAGAAGGAGCGCAACGGAGAGATCATCGACACGACGCTGATGAAAAACTGCGTCGAGATCTTTGAGGTCATGGGCATGAAGTCCCTCGACGTCTACCAGAGCTGTCTGGAAACGGACCTTGTAGCTACTAGCGCTGTCTACTACGAGCGCAAGTCCAAGGGCTGGCTCAGCGAAGACTCGACGCCCGTGTACCTCCAGAAGGTCGAGGAAGCTCTGCAGAGCGAACGCAGTCGTGTGCACACGTACCTGCACAAATCCACGGAGCCCAAACTCGTCAAGAAACTGGAGAGCGTGCTACTCGAAGCGGCGCAGAAGGAACTTATTGAGAGGGAGAATTCTGGTGTCATTGCGCTGCTGAAGAACGACAAGCTGGAGGACCTGGCGCGTATGTACCGTCTGTTTGCTCGCCTTAAGAACGGACTGGAGCCAATCGCAGACCTTGTGCAGCAGCACATTACGGCCGTGGGTAACGATATCGTCGCCAAGCGCGCTAATGCTGTTGCCTCGGGCAACGTACGTGATCCCAGCTCAGACCCCACGTTTATAAAGGATATTCTCGCCATCCACGACAAATTCCGCAGCATTGTCAACGAACAATTCGCCGGTAACTCTTTGTTCCAGAAGGCTCTGAAGGAGGCTTTCGTTGAGTTCGTTAACAAAGACGTTGGCCCAGACAGCTCGGCGAAGCTGATGAGTACGTTCTGCGACCGTATCCTTAAGACTGGAGGCGAGAAGCTCAGCGATGAGCAAGTGGAGGACTACCTGGAGAAGGTGGTGTTCGTGTTCTCGTACCTCACGGACAAGGATCTATTCGCCGAGATCTACCGTAACCAGCTTGCTAAGCGTCTACTGAACCAGCGGTCTGCTTCTGCTGATGCTGAGGTGCTAATGATCGGTAAGCTGAAGCTGCGCTGCGGTGCTCAGTTTACCGGTAAGATGGAAGGCATGATGAACGATCTGGCAATCGGCAGTGACCACCACCAGGAGTTCGAGGGATTCTTGAAGAAGCAGCGTGAGAGCGACTCGAACGAGGCCGCCTTGAACCTCGAGTTTAGCGTCCAGGTGCTGACGACGGGTTACTGGCCGTCGTACCGTATCCTGGAGGTCACAATGCCGCCGCTGATGGTCCGATGCATGAACCTCTTTAAGGTGTACTATGACTCGAAGACGAGCCACCGTCGGTTGCAGTGGGTGCACTCGCTGGGTAACGCGACGATCCGAGCCAACTTCCCCAAGAAGAAATGGTACGATCTGCAGGTGACGACGCTGCAGGCTGTGGCGCTGCTTTTGTTCAATGAAGGCGAGGGTGCGCTGTCGTTTGAGGCTGTACGCGAGTCGTTGAACCTTAGTGTGGATGTGGTGAAGCGTATTATGCACTCGCTGTCGTGCGGTAAGTACAAGCTGCTGACGAAGACTCCGGCTGGCAAGACGATCTCGACTAGCGACCAGTTTGCCGTGAACAAGACGTTTGCTTCACCGATGCGTAAGCTGCGTATCCCGATGGCGTCTCTGGAGGAAAGCCACAGCCAGAAGAACGTTGAAGAGGACCGCAGTATCGCCATAGAAGCCGCCATCGTTCGTATCATGAAGGCACGCAAAACGCTTCAGCACCAGCAGCTTATTTCCGAGGTGCTGAGTCAACTGGCGTTCTTCAAGCCGAATCTGAAGGTGATCAAGCGTCGTATCGAGGCTCTTATCGACCGCGAGTACCTCGAGCGCGACCCCGATCAAGCCAACACGTACCGCTACCTCGCATAAGCTACTTGCCGAATTACCGAAGTCCCGTATGGCACAACGCATTTGGTTCGATTTTACGGCGCAAATAAAGGTGTCTTTGGTCTTTGATAGCATTCGTAATTCGCCATACTTATGTGTACAGGTTAACTAATACTGAAACATGGTTTTTAAGAAAAAGGGAACAAGATAGACAAGAGTAGGGTATCTAATGAAAAGTGACCGACTGCGTGTGTATTACAGTGTGGATACTTAAGTATGCATCTACTTTTTGAAGAACCGGTTGAGGGCCGTGGGGGCACTCTCAGCCTTCTCATTCCACTCGCGCTGCTGTTCCTGCCGCTCTTGGCGTTTCTCCTTGTTGGCCAGCTGCTCGCGGAATTGTTGCTTCTGTGCGTCGACGACGTTCTGTTGCTTCTTGCGTAGTCGCCGCGATGGGCGGTTCTTACCACGCATTTTCTTCTTGGGCTTCTTGGCGGTGCCGTCACCGTTGGCACGTTGCATCTGGTAAATCTTCTTCTCCTGCTCCTCGGCCGGGTCCATGTCCACACGACCGATGGAGTTCGGGTCCAGTGTGATCATTTCCGGACGAATCTTCTCCAGCAGTGAGCGCACCTCAGTCTCGTCACGCTGCTTGTGGTTCTCATACGGATTCGCCTCGTACGTGTCGAAGTTAGGCTCACCAGAGCCAGGAATCACGACGGAGTTGAAGCCCTTGGCGTGGCCAACACCCAGCACATCTTCGAATGGACGGAATGCTAGCGAACTGATCATCGAGCCCGGAATCTGGTACGTCATGTATGGCCGGATGGGCGAGCCCGACCAGAAGGCGCTCTTGAGCACGTGCACGTTCGGACCGAAGCCCACTGCCACGAGTCCACGCTGACTCACGCTCAATGTGTTGGCTGCCGCGCTCAGATAGTAGTTGTTCAATTCCTGGTATTTGCGCAGATCAAACACCTTCACCTTCCTGTCAGCACCAGCGGTGATCAAATACTTTCCGCTGCTGTCAATTCCCATGGAGCGAACTGCAAAAGCAACAAACAAGCACAATCCGATTGTAAGCCCAACATACAGCGACGTAAAGCAGCAGCAAGAAAACACAACGTACTCGGTCCCTGGTGGCACTGCATCTTGACGACAGCATCCGACATGTTGGGCGTCCAAAGCGTCACAATTCCGCTCGCGTGGCCAAGGTTCACAACGGCATTCCACGGGTTGAGGGCCATAGTATCGCACAGTCCCTGCTTGGTGCGGTGCGTGGACACCTGCTTTCCTTCTGTCACGTCGTGGTAGGTCAACAGTCCATTGCCGCTCACACACGACAGCAAGAAATGGTAGGGCAGGAACTCCATCTTGCGCGGTTCCGGGATGGTGCGGATGCAATGTGCCTCGGCGCCCGTGTTGTCGTAAATGTACACGTGCTTCTTCTGCGCCGCGGCGAAGAGCGAGTCGTTGTGCAGGAAACTGATGTCGCGCACGAGGTCGTTGGCCTGGAACTCACACGTGAGCTTCATACGCAGCGTGTCCATCTGCGCCAAGTGACCTTTCTGACTGCCAAGCAGCATGTTGCGCCCGTTTCGCGTGTACTTGACGCGGTAGGAGCCGTAGTCCGGCAGGTCCAGGCTGAATATCTTGCGCGCTGTGTTGATGTCAACATTGTCCGCAAGCTGCTGCTGCGTGAACTTGTACGTCTTCTCGAGACCTTCAGCCTCCAAGAAACCAGCCTGATCGGGCAGAAGGATCTCGGACTTAGCGGCAGACTCGGCCGCGAGCTTCTGCTTCTCATGGGCGCGCTGCAGCGAGCCCTTGAGCTTCTTGTCGCGGATTCCGCGGATGGAGACGCCAATGCCGCGTGTATACTTGCCCACGTGCTTGACTTTTTCCGTTTTGGCCTTGGGCTTCGACTGGCCTAGGCGCTTGGGCGCATCACGCACTACGCGCTCCTCATGCTCCGACCCGCTATCGTGGTCGGCCATGTGTCAATGCCAAGATGAAATGGCTGGACAAAAGCTGCAGCCGATTTAGAACAGCACGCTGGTTTTTAGGATAGCTTCTAGACTGTAAATAAGTCTAAAATTACCAAAATTTCGTAAAACTTGTGTCGGGCCTACACTTTCGGCTATTAGAGAGTTTTCGTGCCAATCTTTACCTACTTTTCCATCAGACCAGCGACCAGATGTGAAGGTGATGATTTTAGGAAAGAGAGATTTCGCTGGCTTGCACCTCACAAGCTCGCAGCCAGCCGTCTAATAGCCAATCATAGAGCAGTTCGAGAAGTCCAAACCAGGAGGCAAGACGCGCTGACTGCTACGATGCAGTTCACCCAAGACGAAGCCCTCGAGCTCCTGTCCTTGCTGGCCTCCTTCGGAGAGGAATCACTGTGGCAAGCCTTGCTGCAGGCAGGCTGCTTTGAGGTCCCCGAGAGGCTTCTAGTCCCTGATGTGCGGTTCCAGCTTGGCACCTACTGCGATGTAAACGCAGAGCAGGATTTTCGGTTCGACGTGCGTGGCGTGCACCTTCTTGCTCGCCTATTCGCCCTTCCAGCTGTCATTGTGACAGAGAGCAATGATCGATGCCATGCCGAAGAGGCTACTGCACTCCTGCTTTACAGATCGTGTGGTGATCTCCGTTGCTTCTCGCGTTTGCATTTCGTTCGGCCGAGAAGAGAAGGTTGGCGCCACACACAAGCAAACAACTAACACAAAGTACTTCAGCTAACCTTTTCGTCCAGAACATTACAGACAGCATCTTGTGAACCAGCACCCAACGCGATGGGCGAACAATCAACAACTACCTAATGAGAGCAGCGATCATACTTCATTAAGCTTCAGATACTATTGAGGATAGAAGCTCAAATAGCAGAGCTTGATTCAAGGTTGATGTCAGAATGACGCCAAAGAGTAGAGTTTTGTGTTTTGTGGAAACATTGTGCGATAAATACCGACTGAAATGACAGCGTGACACGATGCCAAACTGCTTCGTGCTACCATTTTGTCATTTGCAAACATCAATTGTCGTGTCTATCGACCGAGACATAATAGGTGTCATCGTCGCCCTGGTACTGCTTGACGATGATGAAACCGATATGTCGTGGACACACACCATGTCTCGTTTGCCTATGAATGATTCACAGCAGTGCTCGGAAAAAATATATTATAATAAATAACATTAATATTTTCTAACCACATTTATTATTATTGCATTCCGACAACCTGGTGTATTATTGACATTCACCAACATTTACTGATTCCATAGTTAAGTCGAGTTAATTCTGGAGAATCATACTTGATTCAAGTCAGAGTCACAAACAACTTGCATTTTATATCGAATAGTGACGCAAAGTCATTTCTTTTGCGCTTATGCTGTCCAGTGGTCTCTCAAAACCACCCGTACCCCACTCAATATCTAATTTTGCAAGCGTTTCACTAATCAATTTGATGTCAAGCCCAAACTACCTACCTTTCTACCCTTCTCAATCCCCAAGAACGCCGACATCTGTCGCGTGTTGTTTGCAGCTCTACCTGATCACTACTTCAAGTGCAACTACTGTAACAAAGTGCGCCGCCAGCTCCCTTCTTGTGGCTACGGAAACCTACTCAGCCACTTGAGGGACAAGCATCCCGACTACGAGGCTGACTATTTTACCCACTGTGAGCGAGAAGGTCGCCAATATCTACCACTGGATGGAGTGGGTGGTCGATAGAAACATGCCTCTATCTGAGGTGGACCACCCAACAACTTGCTTCATGTCCTGTCTAAAGCCCATCTCCTCGAAAACTCTGAAGAAGTACCTAGCTGCAACTACCCGAGCCGTCGAGAAGGAGATTGCCAAAACAATCCCTACCACGTTTGGTGCCATGTATGATGGCTGGACATGCTTTTCGGAGCACTATGTGGCGCTGTACATCGTATTTTGGAAGGACGGTCAGCTGTTCTACGTTCTATTGGCGGTAGCACCCCTTGATGAGGCAGACCTCACTGCAGCCTCGCACTGTACCTACATCCAGAATATTCTGACGATTTTTGGCCAATCAGGAGAGTCGCTGAATTTTTTTGATTGGTGACAATTGTGCCACCAATCAACTGACGGCAACCATGCTTGGCGTCCCATTGGTTGGCTGCGCGTCTCATCGTTTCACCTGGCAACCAAAAACGTTTTGGCGGAGCACGAGGACCTGGTTGGTGCTGTGAGCGCGCTAATGGCGGCGCTACGGACGATCAAGAACCGCGCCGAGCTCCGGCGCCATACAAGTCTAGCGCCCTTGCGTGCCAACGCAACTCGGTGGAGCTCCATCTTCATGATGCTGGAGCGGTACGTGCGTATCCGCGACGCGGTCAAGCGCGTCGACGCGGTCTACGACCTGGTGCCTAAGCCAGCTGCACATCGACGCATCGTAGCGCTCGTTGAGAGCCTCAAGACGTTCAACAGCGTGTGCAAGAAGTTCCAAGAGGAGTCGATATCGATGAAGTCCGTGCGGCTTTATTTGACAAGATGGCTGAAATGTTGGGTCACTACCTACGCCCCGACGCTGAAATCGTCCATTCCCCGGTGTTTGAGAGCGCTGTCGTGAAGGTATGTTGCTATTACATTGCTGTTATGTTGATTAAAGTTGCGCTAACCGATCTATGTTGCTGAATGCCATATTAGGTTTCTCGAGGTACTGAAGCTGACTTAACTCCACAAGAGTCGCAGGCCCTTGGGCCGTTCCAACTGGAAGCTGCTGCTACTGAGCCCGCAGCATCGTCGCGTGGTTCGCGTGCTCGGACGCGCGCACGCAGCGCTGAGGACTTTGCAACTGCACTGTTACAGTCGCGCCCGGCCCCCGAGCAGGTGGCGCCGCTATACGAACCAATCGTCGCCGCCATCTCGCCGACCAGCAACCTCTGCGAGAGGCTGTTCTCGCAATGCAAGCTGGTCATGACGCCGCACCGTGCAGCTCTGCTACCGATGAACTTCGAGATGATCGTATTTCTGCGGGCTAACCGTAAGTTCTGGGATGAAAATACGCTGATGAGACTCGATGTTGATGACACTGACGATAACTAGTGTCTATGGTGCGGCTGAAGGACAATACAATAGATATTTCTCATTTATTTATTATTGTTCTTCCTCATATTCATTTACTTCTTATTGTTGTGAAGAACAGATAATACATTTCTTTATTGTAATGTCCGAGCTCTGATTCACAGTCGCAGTATATATTGACAATCAAGAACCTCGTGCAATTTCCTTTGGTCGTGGACTATTTAAGCGTGGAAATGTCATTTCGTATGGCCTTGCCGGTCTCGACGATGACAAAACACCATACTGGTTTGGCTTCAATTGGATCATGCTCACCTGGGCTCCCATCAAAATACCCTCGATTTGTATGCGCGATGAACCTGTAGAAATTTCCTCAAATTCTCTCACATACTTGGACGTTCTCGCTAGCTTTGGGTATGTCGACGCACATGTCAATATCGTATTTGGATAGTCTATCACAACGAAAAATTGATCAATCTGCATTTACTTGCGATCCCGATGAGCGGTAGTCATACGACTGGCCCTCCGTCACGCAAGTGCTGGATGTGATATGTCCTGGTCATAATGTTTGGTATAACCAGCGACGGCGAGCGCAAAATGACTGGCAAGTCTAATGGACTTTTTCAGGAGGTGTGCTCGAGTGGATTTATTAGAGCGTGGTGTGGTTTGCACCAACTAGATCGCATCCTTCAAAAAGATGTTTAAGCAATGATGAGTGGCGAGTTCCACAGCTACATGACTCAGACAATTGGGCACTTGCGCCGCCAGAAGACATTGATTTGTAACATGAAAACAACCGCACCACATCTGCAAGACACGCGATGGAAAGCAATGGGTAGATGCTTGCAATTGGTTTAAATCTCATCGAGTTGAACTGACAGCAATTTTAAACTATTCCAACCCTGTTTGCAAGCCTCCTGATAAGTGGTGGTTGTGTTTTTCGCTTGTTGATAAGCTCTCCTCTCGAGCTGTGATCACATTCCGGACTTTGGAAGGGCGCTCAACCCTAGTTACCGAGCAGGAAGCCGAGTTTAAGCGATTTTCATCATACCTTTAAAACGTTTTTGGAGCAAGTACAGTGGCTAGTCCAGATCATGAGAATCTGGAACGTCATGTGTACTATAACGAAGTAACCATTGTAGCCGGTCCTACACAAAACTATTCGACATGCTTTGGGACGAGGGTGGATTTGCCATTTCTATTATCAATTCTCTAGATATTTCTGATTCGACCGAGTTGACGAGGAATTTCGCTGGTGTGTCGCAAATTTGATCGAAGGTGTGAAATGAAAACAATGAACCACAAGAAGGTGAGCTTCCTCCAGCCTTTCCGTGTGATCTGTGAAGTTGAAAGACCGAGCGTTTTCTCCACGCACCGCGAGCGGATGCAACCTCGCTGGAGTGATAAGAATATCGACGAAATTGAGCAAGAGCACTCCGATTTGTGTGAGATTTATTGTCGTCGAGATGAATTCCGCTCACAGACGTCAACGGTATACCAACATTCAGCAAAAGCTGGGATGCAGTTGAAAAAGCTTTTCCTATGCTGAGAAGGTTTGTTGGTGGACTCGCGACAACATTTCCTGAAACACCCACCGTTACGAGTGACTCCATCAAAAAGCAGACTTACGAAAAAAAATTTCATTGGAAGGAGCGTAGCAATTTAGGGAGCTTGAACAGATTAAAGGATCAGAAAACGAACTGCAGTGACCCAGGCTAGCGGTTAAACAACTGCGGAAACCCCAGATGCTTCTTGAATACACTTTGCAACTTCCCTAACTTTGGTTTTGTAGGGTGCCCTAATCCTACTACACCAGAATGCACTGTACAAGCTATTTAGGTGCAAATCGGCATTATTCCTTATTAATATCTGCAGATGCCTGTATATTATTGATATTTCTATATCATCTGGTTGTGTCACTGCAAATGTCTTCTGCGTCAGTTCCTCGCGATTGTGTCAAAGAAGGAGTTGTTTTTCAGCGTGCGAGCTCTCTGTTCTGGTGCGCAGTGGCCCCATGACGATTCCTGCAGTTGAAAAAGCTCGCTCTTCATAGGCAGACGAAGATACTTTGCCGAGCCTCTGTCTTGCAAGAGAGCACTGCTTCTGCCCGCTCTCTCGAAACCACACATCGGCATCCAGTCACACGAAGCTATTGTCCATGAAGAGTCCGCACGCAGACGGCTTCAACAGCAAGAACAGGTAGCCGGGAAAGATGCACGACTGCGATATAACCGCCAAATTGAGAAGCTCATGATGGCGTATCGTGCCTCTGACAAAAGATGGAGTGTCTATCACAGAAGAAGGCCGAGCAGCAGCTCGCTCTCGGCCAACAGCGTCTTGCTGTAGAAGGTGGAGAGTTTCAAACGACTGTGAGTGAAGAGCAGCCGCTGTGCATCGTTGCTCGGCTTGACAAAAGAAACCAAGGCCGACGACACAGAAAGGGAGAATAGTATCATTTCTAGAATAGCATGGCAGTTCGATTCATATACAGCACTCAAAAAGAGACTATTATTTGATGTTGCTGCTGCTGGACAGCACAATGCACCTACGTTATGGATAGGTTGTGCTGGCGGTGGTGGCACCGAAGACAAGTACCGTTGTGAAAAAGAGATAGAGTATTTTTTTAATCGGTACACTGTACCAGTAATAAAATTACAGTTATTCGATGTACATAACCGGTATGTGTTTTCGGTGCAGGTCTACTGGTACATTATCGGCCATTTGCAACTGAGGTTGTATTTTTAGAAATTGATAGCCTTGATTGGCCAATTGTTCTGAATCGACCACTTGTGTGGCCCGAACAACACAAAAGTGGGGTGCCGTTTGCAACCTTGTTGCAGGCAACGGCGGGTTTTTGCAAGCCTACCATAAAAATCTCAAGTCAGCCCATCTATAATACAATCGAGTCAAGGTTACAAACGCAGCGGTACAGAAGCACCCTGCAACACCACACGGCAGAATCTACCCGCTATGAGCACCAGTTGCTACAAGGCAGAGCTCGTTAAGCTCATATCGCTCAAGGACGACAAGAAGTACGACGCCGGGCGTAACTTCACAACAGAGGAGCTCCTCTGTACCACGCCAGATCTCCTGTGCCCTGCTGGATGAACAAGAGAGCCTACGGAGATCCAGAGCCGAACGAAGACATAAGACCCATTCACATCAGATCAAGTACACTGGAGTTCGCTAAGAAAGCTATCTCAGCGTTCTTGCCTCGGCTCAAAACAAAAGCTCTACCTTCGCTGCAACCAACGATAACTCTCTCGAGTGATCAGTCTCCAGCGCGAATTTCCGTTGCGCATCTCTCGAAAAGACCTAAGGATCTGTTCGAACTCTGGCATGAGTATCAGTTTGGATGCAGTGGGTTGAAACCAGTTGAGGAGTTAACACCAGTTGAGCGAGACGCAAACAAGTTTGCGTGCTCCAGAAGGAAAGTGTTCTGGGATGTTATAACTCAATTGGCACACTCCGGATACACAAGCGATGCCGCAAAAGACAAGGTGTACCAAGTTTACGGTAGGCAGCTATCGGTGTCCAGCATCTTAGTTTCACTTCGCGCTGACCGTTGGCGTGGAGGGCATCCGAGTCTGCGTTAGACTTCAGCTTGTAGAACTAACAGCTATAGCCAACCAAAACCCTTATTTTGAATAACGACCTATCAGAACCCTGGTTGCAAACCAAGTTGCAAGATCGGTCAATATTGATACAGTACCAGTAATTCACATTTCGTAAGAAAAGTGTATAGTGTGGCAACTCTTTCGTAACGATGACTACAAGTACCGGTATTGTTTTTACTCAATGCTTACACCAATTACCACCTGTCACGCTCCCTTCACTACCAGTATTTGTACACAATGCCTACACCATTGTACACAGAGCTTACATCAGATTTCTATGGAAGCACCCCGTCACGCTTCGGTATTTGCCACACAACATTTACACATTAACAGAAGAACAGCAACAAAGAAAAAGAACAATATACACACAAAAAACTCTATTCTATGGTGCCATTCTGACAAGCTCTGCTATTTGAGCTTCTAACCTCAGCAGTATCTGAAGGTCAACATACCACCGCTTTGGAAGATCCCATAGGATCTAAAGCTGAACGTGCCACCGCTTTGGATGGTGCCATCGTTTCAATTGCTTCATCATGACGGGCACTTGAGCTAATATTAGAATGCACTGGGTGTTATGAACCTCTAACCGAAGAAGTATTACACATCCTTTTGTTTTATGCTGTGAATCACACGTACATATATTTATGGTTTGTTGAAGTGTCACGAAATTTTATTAAGAGTACATTGATGTTGAAGTGTCATATTTTTTTATTAAGGGTACACCTAAACAACCACGATTTTCGTCCATTTAAGCATCTGCACAGCGAGTGGCAATAGCATCGAGGTACGGCAAGCGCAACGACTACACGCGTACGCGTTGACGAGCTAATTTTTGCTGTGGTTGTTGACGTGTAGGTCACCAAGGGCGTGCGCGACAAGAACACCGTCGACTGGGGCAATAAACGGAGTCGAGGTAAATGTGATGGCGTTCATGAGCTGATTCTCGTTTTTTTTTCTTTTCATGTAGATATGCAAGGACATGAATGGCAAAAACTGCACTCGTCAGCGACAACTGCAGTGTGGCTGTAGCAACTTCTTAACTGCTGAAACTTGTCGTGTTTGTAAAGCAGAAGCAAAACTAATATACGTAGCATCAACAGTCTATTTGGGTGAAGCGGCTTGGAAATGACAGTATAAGTTGTGACGCGCTAACATTAGATATCTAAATCTCTGAAAATACTCGGTTTAAACGACAGGTCACTAAATACGCCGACCAACATCCGATACCACGTAGGACTTGTTTTTGTTGCTGCTGCGCAGAGTTGTTCTGATGAATCTAACCGGTTGTGCGTTAAGGCCCGGATCTCCCGGTTCAAAGGTCTGATATCGGATGACGATGATAACTAGATGCGGTGCAAAGGTCTGGAGAGGTTACACTTCAGCAAATTTTTTATTCCGTTTTAAAATATTGGAAAACAAAAAAACGCTGGGTGGAATACGAGTACCGCTTCGTCATTTTCACCAAGAATCGATGAGTAAAGTTGGATACATTTCCAGCGACACAACACTATATGGTGAAATGTATTGCACTTGGTATACGTGTACATACACACATGGAAACATTTGGAATCATGTATCTTCGCTCCTGCTTCGCGGTGTCTTGTCAACCACGCATGAAACATGAACGACCAGAAATCTGGTTGGATTTGAGAGTTTAGAAAAAGAAGGCTACATATTTTCCCAATAACATTTGTTTAATGGAACACACTGGACGACGAAGGCATAATAGCTGGTAAAAACAATGTTGCACAAAAAAAAATAACATAAAAGTGGATGTCAAAATGTTACAGCAAGTGCCTTTTAGAACACAGAACCGCGAAGTGCTCAGTTTGATATACTACAAGAAATTCATCTTGACGCTGTGCGAGAAGGTTCGTAAGATATTAGTGGTTGAGCAGGGTGACCTTATCACAGCCAGTTGAGACGAGCGCTGCATCGGTGGTAAAACGCGTATTGAAGATGGGCGCGCCCAGTTTTTCATTTAAGCAGCACCAACAAAGCACCTATGGCTGTATAACTCACTGTTTATTAGCGAGTCGCAATCTATTTTTTTATTTTGCTGTTTACTATCGCTGCCTTGCTACTTCTTACATTTACAGGACCACCGGCGCAGCTGACAGTCTGCTTATTTTATTAACTTGGCTTTAGTGGCTTCACTGACCTTCTTCTTCTTTTTTAAATCAGTATCAGCCTTTGTGGCCGCAGTCGTGTCTGCAACGTCATTTGCGAATTTACTCTGGGATAAGTCTGGTTTGGACGGAAATCCTATCCGCTTAGCAGTTGTCCAGATCATGCAGCCAATCACAGTTTCTCAAAGCTCATCCAATTCTAGTTTCATCGCGTTAGGGTTAGGTTAATGACACACCCACTTATTTCTGGACTTGTCCGGAAGCGACGTGTCTTACAGTGGAAAACTCATAGTGGAGTCAAGTATAATATCGCGTTATTGGATAAGTGGCATTTAGTATGTCGGTCACGTTGAAGTGCTCGCAATAGTTACTATTGCATAATTGTGTGTTCCCCTCTGGCAAGCACACTGCTAAACTCGTCGTCAAGAACGGTCCCTACAATGCGGCGCGCGGCGCGTGGGTTGGACACCCCCTCTGGAACTGTGGGGCAGGAGATAGCGGCTGAAAAATACTTTGCAGAGTTTCTAGAGTCGGGCCGGACTATCATCAACTGCACTAGATGCCATGAATTGCTCACTCTCAAAGGAAACTAGTTTACTCACCAAGAACTTCTACTCTCTACCAACAACGTTCTCGATTTTCTTACAAACCAAAAAGAGTACCAGAGCACGTTCCGGCGATGGGCTTCTCGCTAAATCGACAGCGCTAGGCTACTTCTCCCAGACGGTCAACATGCTCCGTGAACATTACCCCAGCGCACTGTCGGATTCTCAGCGCATTGCAAAGATCCGTGACAAAATGGGGAGCAATATTGAAGAGCGAAACCTCCGGACCAACGTTCAAACAAATGATGCACCAGGATGTACTGTCAATGATCTGTGTGTATTGGTTAAACATTTAATTGTGCATGCTGAGGTGGCTACCGGCTTGAAGGCGGTTCATGATGCTGCGCTGCTAAACATGATGTGGCATACATTCGGCAAGACCATCGACACTTGCTTCGCTCGCAATCACCAGCTCTCGATAGCAGCATCAGGCGAGCTCTTCCTCCACATCGCGCAACAAGACATCCGTCGTGCAAGGGGTCTCTGTCTTCAAGCCCCCAGAGCGTTGGCAGCAGTGTATGCTCCACGCCCTTGGCTTACTCTTTGTATGCTTCGATGAACCATCCGAATATCTGTTTCCACTGGTGCCTCGATACGCAATACCGGACTTGCCGGGAGGTCAGACGTATACACAGGAAGAAGCAGTTGTTTACTGGGAAAGCCTACAGTAAACAGAAGATTCAACAGGACAGCCACCACAGAAGCGGGAGCGAAAGCGGCCAAATGTGGCTAGCTATATCACTGAGGTTATTAGAGACACGATACAAGAGATGCAACCTTCCGCCCGACAATCAGTCACCCCAAATATGACGAGTCATTCCTTGCGCCGAGGCTCGGCGGCTTACGCGAACGCGTCGCCAAAGTTGACGATCCAGTGGATCTTCATCCGTGGTGCATGGCTCTTGGAATCGCTGAACAAAGCTTTCGCCTACATAGGCACGACAACGAAAGAAGATCAGAGTGTGGGCAAGGTATTGGCAGGGTACGAATCGCCTGACTTACCAGTTGTGACACCGTCTATCCGCGACCTGCATGATCGTCTGTCTGTGGCTGAGTTTGGGCAACTGGCTACGCTGCGTGGCGAGCTGTTTCGTCATGTTCTTGGTCTTCCCGACACGCGCTACAACGTTGCTGGCGACGTTATTGATGCCACGTTTGCAGCGCTCCTTATACACTTGAATGAAGTGCTAGCTGCAACTCAAAACAGCTCTCCATCGCAAGTGCATACTTGTACGAACTGGAGCGTGGTGTTGCTGCGACAAACGCTCGCCTGGGGTCTTCTGTCTCGGTTGCCAAATGCTGCGAGTGGGGCGAGCACGTAAAAGCAAGATGGCGCACCGCAAACCACGCTCAGATCAGTAGAGCCGTAACTGGGAACGAGGCGCAGGTTGGCTCCGTTCTAGAGAACATGCTCGGTCAGCTTACAGCGATAAGCGATCGACTTGCGCGTCTCAAAGACGCACAGAGCGCGCTGCTCCACCGAAGTGCAGGAAGCGATCAACCCAATCCAACTCCAGCAGAATCTCCGGCCGCATCCGTTGCCACTGCCCCATTATATGCGGCGGCACCTGCACAAGCCACAGCAACCACGTTGGATGGGTGTCTACTAACCTGGTACGTCGATCATATCTGGCAAACAGTCAAAGGTAAAAGAGAGCAAAATAAGCGAGCAGAGGCAAAGGCAGCACAGTACGACACACACAGCAGCACAGCAGGCAGCATAGCCCACTACATACCACAGCACGGCAGATAGCACAACAAACAGAAGAGCTACATAATATAGTATATCACTAAGCACACCCACTAGCCGTCGTGCTACCTCGTCGGTTCGTCCTCTTTCTGGCTGCAGACGTGGTTGGCTGCGACACGTCTTCCACTATTGGAGCTGCCGGTGCGGTCGTCGTGCTGTTCTGGCCCGGCGTGTCATCACCTCCGTCCACCTCGTTCACCAGTGCGTTGCTGTTGTCGTGGGCCAGCTTAGAGTTGCCGGCTGATTGGCTGACGTCCTTGGCATTCTTGTCACTTGCCGGCTGGTCGTTGCCCGCCACCCCACGTGCTTCACTTGCTGCTACCGCCGTTGTCAGCTGCTCCACTGCTTCTCCATTGTCGACGCGCGCCATCGTTCTACGGTTCGTGCCGTGAACTGCTGCCGCTGTTTGTTTAGCTGCCGTGACGTCCGAAGCTGGTGTCCTAGGCGCTGCTGCACCGCCACTTGCTGTCGTTACTGCTGGTGCAGTTGTTGGACTCACCGGCGTCGCCGCATCTGCGGTTCTGATGGCCGTGGGGGTGTTCTCCTCGCTGCTCGTCGCCTGTTTCGCAGTCTGCAGTCTTGCTGCAACCGCCGGTTCGGTCGTCGTCGGTTAAAAACCCGTCGTTCTGCCGCCACCACAGCGTCGCTACCACCAACTTGTTCGTGTGCCGCGGTTTCACCGCGCCACCTCTGCTTCCGTCGGCTGCCTCGACTCGTCCGCGTTTCTCGTAGTCGATTCTTCAGTCGTCGCCGTTCCGGATCGCACTGCTTCTCGCTGTTTGGATCGCCTTCGTCGCCCGATTGCAGCTTTCCCCGACGCCTTGGCCTTCACAAGGCGTTGGCAACCACGTTTGGGCTGCCCGGTCGGTACTGAACGTCAAACTGAAACTCTTGCAAAGTGAGTGCCCAGCGGTGTAGCTTTCCTGTCAGATTTGACTGGTCATTAGCCACTTCAACGCTGCATGATCTGTGATGATCGTAAAGGTTCTCCCATCCAGGTACGGGCGAAAAAGCCTGATAGCCCACACGACTGCTAAACATTCTAACTCCGTTATACCGTAGTTTGCCTCCGTCGTGCTGTTCACCTTGCTTGCGTAGGCCACGGGTTGCCATCCTTGCCCGTGGTCCTGCATGACGCAAGCCCCCAGACCAACTTTGCTCGCATCTGTAACTAGTCGAAAAGGCAGTCGAAAGTCGGGGTAGATTAGAAGAGGATTCTGCATCAGCACCGCCTTGACCTGCTCAAAGGCCGATTCTTGCGCCACCGTCCGCTCCCGCTGGGTCTTTTTGCGCAGCAACTTCGTCATTGGGGCCATTAGAGACCCGAATCCCTCGATAAATTTACGGTAATAACCCGCCAAGTGAACAAAGCGCTTGACGTCTACAACGTCTGTCGGCCTTGGAAAATTCTCCACGGCTGTCACTAACCTCTGTAGCGGGCGTACTCCATCCGAGCTGAGCTCGTGGCCCAAGTACTCCATGGTCTTCGTCGCAAACACACATTTCTTCAGCTTCAACGTCAATCCAGCTGCTGCCAGTCGTTCCAGTACGCGCGCTAGCTCGAGTACGTCTCGTTCGATGCTTCCACGGGTGTAAACCACAATGTTGTCAAGGTAAACTAAGCAGGTAGCCCACGTAAGACCCCGTAATACACTGTTCATCATACTTTGAAAGGTGGAAGGCGCATTAGTCAACCCAAAGGACATCCTAACAAATTGGTACAGGCCTTGCTTCGTTGTGAAAGCCGTATTTTCCTTGTCGTGCTCGGCGACCTTGATTTGCCAATACCCAGCCTTCAAGTCCAGTGTAGTGAATAGTAGCGCACCCCCAAGCGCCTCCAAAGTCTCGTCAATGCGCGGCAAGGGGTACACATCCTTGCGCGTGACCTTATTCAGCGCTCGGTAATCCACGCAGAACCGCACTTCGCCATCTTTCTTCTTGACCAACACTACAGGGAAGCCCCATCCACCATTCCCTTCCTCTATCACGCCAGCGCTCAGCATCTTCTTCACGTTTTCTTCAATCATCTCGTTCTCGTGCACGGCTTGACGTCGCCGCTTCAGCATTATTGGTGTCGAATCACTAGTATCGATTTGGTGCGCGATGAGTAACACACGTTCGCTGACTCTGTTTCGCCCCACCACCTCACGGAGCCTAGCAGCAAAATCCGCATGGGTTTCCCCAGCTATCATCTTGAGCATGCTAACTCTCCATTCCGCCTGCGACTTATTTAACTTTTCAGCATAGCGCCGCGTCAGCATTCGCTTCAGATTCCTCCACGTGTGTCGATGGTCAGGCAATTGGCGGTCCATATCGACCAACCGTTTCGCGGTATTCTCCCTAGCTTGTCGCCCATAATGAAGTACAGTGACCGTTCTGTCCAGTTTCCTCGGCTGGATTCTTGCGCGCCTTTCAACGCTAAGTCCACGCGGTCGATTCACGTAGTGACTGATACTTTCGGCGAAGGAGTACACGTCGGCAGCTCAAGATCCTTGACGCTATTCCTGCGCCGTTCGCGCTCTGGTTCGGCTTCGTGTTGGTGGTGATGGCGGTGCTCATGACGATGTTCATGTCAACCGTGCCCATGATCGCCACGCCCGTGACTGCGTCGCCGACTGGAAGACCGTCTTGCTGCAGGGTCTCCTGCTTCTTCATCATCGCTACTCGAGTTGTTTGCCAGGCTGCTGTGCCGGTCACTACTTTCACTGCTGCGTCTATAACGACGGCCTCTATGGCGCCGATCATCGCCATCCGAAGACTCACTGGAACCGCCGCTGTCGTCGTCGGAGGGTGGTGGTCCCGACTCTCGGGCCCTGCATCGCGGGGTTTCTCTTGAGCCACTTCGCCGGCGTTATGAGCTGCTGTGTAGTCGTAATGCAGAGCCTCGTGAGTAACCGTGGCGTCGGTGCGTGGTTCTCTGATGGCTGCAGGCTCTCGTCGTGCGTCGACTGCTTCGTCGCTCTTCGCCATTGGGCGATTGATGCCGTCCCGTTGCTGCTGGGTACGTGGTACCAATACCGTCGCTCGTGATTGTGCCGCTGGTCAAGTCGCTGGTGGCGACTCCAGTCGAACAACACGCTCTGCTCCATCGGTCGCTCGAATCGTCGCGATCCTTCCCGCATTTCCGTTGCTCCGCAGTGTCGTCAGCGGTCCTACGCACTGCTTGCGCTTGAAGACTCTACACGACTGCTGTCAACTCGTGGATGGCTACTGCCATGGCCGCGACTTCATCTGCAGGAACTACCGCGGGTTGTGGTGGCGGTGGACCACTTCGCCCTCCACTGCCAGTCATCACTGCTAGTCGTCTCGGCTCGTTCGACTCCCGTCGCTGGCGCGTTGCTGTTGGAGCGGCTCGTCGCTTCGTATACCTGTCTGTTGCTCCGTGTCGCGAGGCAGCTGGTGGTGGGTCGCGCGTCAACTCGTCCAGTTCCTCCACGTCGATGAACAAGGGTGATTCTTTCTCTTCTCTGGACTGGTGATGGATCCTGTCCTTCTCCCCCCTGTCGATCAGCTAGCGGTGGGACATAAATGACGTCGGCCTGCTTCTGCTCCGTCTCATCAGCGTCGGTTCGTCGTTTGGCTGCGTCTCTCGACCGTGTCCGTAATGCCGGTGACTCCACATTCGTTTCTGTCACACTCGCGCCCTGTTCGTTGGTTGTAGCGATAACTCCAATCAATATGGCCTCTACATACCCACCATGTAACGAGTCTTCGTCACGCCTGCTCGCCGGCGGGTTCGTATGCTTCGCGTGCTGACACTCGGTGGACTTCCAAGGTTCGTCGAATTTGCTCACATAACGTTGACTCTGTGTGGGCCCCTGTCAGGTGCCGGGTTGCCCCTATTTATTGCTCTCAATATACTTCTGCTTTTCGCTCGTTTCTCCGTCTCTCAACAACTTCGTTGTAGCCTCAACCACCTCTGTACTACAAAGTCGTCCGGTCCGCTAGCCCTGAGTCCCGCTTAGCACGTCTAGTTGAGTCCTGGGTCGACCTCAATATCTAGCCCGTCCTCATTCACGCCCTAAACCGCACAGATCGATCCAACTCGCCGTCCTACTCCGTGCACAGCCGTAGTCTCGCGCCCAAATGCAGTGCGAGTTTGTTCGTCGACAACTGCCCCACTCCCAACGTCGTTTGTAACGGGGTTACGCGAGCTGGTGGTTACACCAGGTGTGTGTCACACAATGGGTACGCCGTACCCGGAGAGTTAACAGACTCTCAGTACATAGGCTGAAAGCCATTGGATATGTAGTTGACTAGGTTTGACTATGCTAGATAGTTAAACACATACATTTACATCGTAGGCGGCTTGGCTGCGATAAAGATAAATAAACACTTCGGATTTAGAAGCAGAAAAAGTTGTCGCCTTGGGTTAAGGCTGTGTTTACTCTTGGGTCCCAGTTATCGGACCATATTAATACTCCTTATTAAGGTAATTAATAAGAGTGACTCGTGGAGTCGTACGTCTTCCTCTGACGCTAAAGCTACGGCAGCCCCGCTGCATCGTTAGTCGCCCTTCCGTCAACTTGGTGCTGCTGCCTGCTGCCGCCGCCGCAAATCTCGGAATGAGCTCCTTTCTTCACCAGCTCAAGCTCTTTTCGCCCCCGTAGCTCCGATCAGCGGCTGCGATTCGTTCATCGGTGTTCTTTGCTCCATATCCACCGCTCGATCGGTCGTGTGGTGACCCTCCACCGTGTACGACGACCCTCCAGTGTGAAGATCGCAATCGTACGGCTCCCAGCTCTTGCCGTCGGATCCGTACGCCTGCTCGCCGTCCTCAGCGTAACCACCGTCGCTGCCAGGCTGTACGCGCTCACCATTCGCCGTCAATTCATGGCCGCCTCTCCGCATCCTGTTACACCTCCATCGTCCTCCGATCAACGAAGGTCCCGACAATCGCTAGACTACATGGGTTCCATTGTCACAGTTCTACTCAACCAGCATCTTTGGTGTCACACGGCTAGTTGCTTTAAGCAGTCTCGCGTAACTTAAACCGGCACATACTGTCGGCACCTATTTCCTCGCTTACAGGTGGCTAATTCGTCGTTTGGTTCGAAGGGAATAGAATTGAAACGATCTCTGGGTCACGAGTTCATGAACGGATTCAACTATGAAATAATGGCCACGTTTATATGCAATCATGCTATTCAAATTCTTCTTAGTAGTAGGGACGTTACGGATCGAATTCACTAATTGCTGCAAGTACGTTACAAAGCAACAGAAGCAGCTGGATTCTCAAGCATCGGTGGTACTTCTCTGGCCCACTTAAGAATCGACAATAAAGTTTTTTGCCTTGATCAAAACTACATTGATTGGCTAAAGCCTGACAAGGGTTAGGAAACTGTGAGCCCGCTAAAGCTGTGGATAGGAACATGTAATCTCAGCCATTGACCAATTTCCCGCCAACTAAAGCAATGGGCCGTCATCGCCACCAGCCAAATCTGTCCCCAGAGAAGAAGCTCGCCGTGCTTTTGTTCTTCAACTCGCGGGCTGTCCACGGCCAGTTGCCGCACGGAGTCAAGGCAGCCGCGAGCCGCGAGTTTTCGTGCCACCGCCAGACCATCACAAGCATTTGGAGCCTTCGCCGCGCCGCAGGTTCTCGCCGTACCCGTGCGACGCTGCACCCGTGCTCTACGCTACCCAGATATCGCAAAAAAGGTCGAGGCAGTCCTGCTACCGCTGCGTCAAGTACAGCGGAGCCTCTCTGCTTCTGTTGGTGTGCCTCGTACGACATTGCAGCGCTATCTGAAAGCGGGGCTGCTTCGGTGCCGGTTTGCAACTGCAATAAAACGTACCATAATTCTTCTTTGTGTACCACATAATTCTGACTCATTTAGGTACGGTACGTGTGATTGGTCAAAACACCTGCTGTTACTTGACTTTCAGCTTAACAGAGAGAAAAACCTCAGGTTTTGCAATTGCAATCCAGCGTTTCTACCGCGTTTTGAGATTGTACGATAAACCGCGGCTTTTGCAGCGCAATTCGGAGATGCCGTTGATACCAATTTCATATAACATCGCTAACTGGTAGCCGCGGACCGCAAAAAAACCTAATTCACCCCAAATGAGCTGTCACGTTTGTCGTGATATTAACCCTTCAGCGCTTGTTATGCAGACGGGAAAAAGTGTCGAGAGAGACCAGACTCACAGCTTCAATTTGAGGTGCTGGTTGGTACCAACTGGCCACTAAAGCTCGAGCTATGGGGGCCAGAGTGAAGTGTCGATTCTTAAGTGGGCCAGAGTAGTAGTGGCCACGCTAAAACGGCGTCAAATGCGTGAAAATGCCGCGGCTACGACTTCAGTCGCTGGAGCGCAAGACCGTCTTAATGGAGCCAAAAAACGAGTTGCGTCCATGATCTATAATCTGCCAAATCGGCAAGAAATTGCTTGTCCTCTTGCAGCATTGTATTTGTACCGTGGATCGTGCTGTTATTGCAGCGCCAGGTGCGCGATATTACCTATAGGCGACCTTATTCGCCAGACAATGAACTCGGATGGCTACTACTGCAGCCTGATGAATGACAATCAACAATCAAAACCCACGAAGTTCCGCGCAGTTTATTTCTTCGATGACTACATTTTTCAACCGAAAACGCTGCAGAGCTTGAATTTGTATGATTCAAGATGCAATATTTTAGGAAAAAGAACAAGAATGCAACGATGTCTAAGCTGGGATTCATATGACGGCCATCCTCTTTACGGTAGGCACTGTTTAGGTAAGAGGTACGAAGCAGTCGTTCCGGTGATACGTGGTTTTCGACTGCCTAATTGCAGTGGAGACGCTTCACTTGAAAAGCGATGCAAGAATGCTGCGTTTTCATTAGTTCTCTTCAAGCTGTTTCGTAAACTAGATTATCTGATTGGGGTCTCAGAAGAAGTAGGCGAGCAACAATGGCTAACTAGTTTTGAAGCCGCAGCGAACCAAGTTCGTTAAAATGATTATGAGCAACAGACGTATAGTGGACTTGTCAAAGCAAAGGAAAAGAGAGAGAGAGATTACATGAACATGTAGAACATGGTCAAAATCAACAAAACATATGCAACAGTGATGGGCGCCCCTTCGGCGCCCCGCGGTTCGCTAATGTCCTGCAGAGTGCAGTGCGCTCGGCGCTGGGCCCGCCTACGCAAATACCGCGCGGGTTTGCTTTGGCTACAGACTATCGCCTCGGGAGTAATCCTTAGACTTGGAATACTCCCTCAACAGCAATAAAAAAGCGGCTCCCAATGGGATATAAACTCCCCTCAGTTGTCAAAATGAATATATATTTGGCGAGAATTCATATTATGGGGTGCTTAACTATGGGGAAATTGCTAAATGTACAGGACGCCCGAAGGAATATGCATGAAATAACAGCGACTGCACTTGCTTCCGATCTGTATTTTCACGTGCACTTCTCGTAGTCCGCTTACTCATCTGTCTATCTGACATCCAGTAGCATCGGCATGAACGAAAACCCTTTCAATCCACCTTTAGGTATTCCCTGATTGTCCAGGTTGCAACCAACCGGTTAGTAAATGTGATGCAGGGGGCTATCTAGGAAGGCAAACGATGGCGAGACAAAGCGAAAACGTTAACCGAGATAACGCCAGGTAAACATGTATAACACATTTGGTAAGCTTCACCACCCTTTCAGTCGGATTGAATGTGCCGAATTAATGGTAAACCGATGATCCATTATTATGGTAAATCCCGCGATAGGAAACCCCTTAGACAAGAATAAAAAGCAGGTTCCCGACGATGTGACTACTGAGGGGATTGTCTGTACGCGCGCTCGCACCAGCTCGCCTTAGGCGCTTTCGCGCCATGTTTATTGCACCTTGATCTCCGTAGCCTCCATAGATTTTCCTATTAGTAAGTTTACTATACGGTCATAACAGGGGGTTTCAATGTACTCATTAATAAGCTTCATTTCTGGGTAATTATTACTCTCATTTCTTGCCGCGTCTCATCCACCGTTGCAACTTTGCGAAAAGCGCCCAGCCCTGTTTTTACCAAAATATTTTACTTTGTAGCACGCACCTTTAGCACCCCCCACACGCCATCTCCGTGTCCTGCGCGCAGAAGCTCTCTAGTGCACAAACCCTCCGACGGGGCAGAAGCTCTCTAGAAAACAAGCTGCCGACACAACCAACCGTATACAAGCCGCACTCTGTGACGCCGCACACAGTAAGACCGCTGAAGTCACGCAGCAAGCGCTCTCTACTATACAAGCTGCGCGCAGAAGTCCTCCGGTATACAAGCCGCACGCAGCCAGCTCGTTTAAAACCACACTCTCCGGCGTCGCACACAGTAAGGCCGCTGGAGTCACGAAGTACGGCCGCTGGAGCTACGCGCTAACCTCGCTGGAGTCGCGCAGCAAGCTAAAGGAAGCCGTAAATGCTCCGGTACCTTGAGCCAGTCCACCATGTAGCTCTTTTGAAGCAACGAGGTGTGCCCCCCCTCCCTTCTTTTGCCGCTCCATCTGGCGAAGTGGCATGGCGCAACGGAGTTGGCTACCATCGCCAACCACTTATTTCGTAAAAATGTAAACATATTTTCGTAAAAAGAAAAAATTAGCTCGGCAAATAATTTGCCCAACGATCCGTCTCTCGAAGCCCATTTTTGGTCTTATCTTTCGCTCATCTTTGGACAACAAATATCCTCATTAATGAGGATATTAGGGGGTTTCAATGTAATGTAAGTCTGCTCAGCCACTCGAATGTCCACTAAGGAAAAGTAGAAAACAACCGCCCAGCACAACGTCCACCGGTCTCATCTGACTTCAAGCAATGTCTGAACTTCCATCTAGCGCTGCCTTTGAGCTTACATGGGCCTCCGTGGGCCCTAAGAAGATCTGCACAGACGCGGAAACGGACGAACAGGCACGCGAAGAATACCATCGGCTTTTGAGACGTCATTACAGCGCTGGCAGCCTGAAGACGTGCGTGATGTCAATCCTTACTTCTAGTTTAAAAGTACTCGTCGCAGGGCATGCACTGTTTGTCGTATACATCTTGAATATGTTAGCATTCGGTCGGTTAAGTCGCGCGAGTATGTGACTGTCGGTAAGAGTCAAGTTAAGTCGCGCGAGTTAAAGTGACTGTCGGTAAGAGTCATATTACTCGTGCGAGTTAAAGTGAGTTTCAAGATTACATGTATCATTATCTGTATCTGGTGTAGTTTTCACGACTGCAAAATCGTCAGTCATACCATTCCAGTGCTCTTATGCGGTAGTGTATTAATAAATATGATTGCCAGTATTGTAGAGCCACTGAAAGGGCACCACAAACTGGAATACTCCTCATCACGTCGCTGGCCCCAAGCAACGTCTATGATGCAAGTGCCTGTTGGTAAGAATCGGTGCCTGTTACTATCAGCTCCCGGACGAGAGGGGTTGTCACGCGAGAAAGAGCCGGCGTCATCACGTAAACTCGGCAGCTGATTAGTCCCGTTCGATTTTGGGACTGGCCTTTACACCGATTCTTAGGGCCTGGTTCACGTCGGGGTCAGGTTATCTAGAGGACTAGGGCAAATCATCACCATTTCCCTTTTATTAATAACTTGGTTCTCGATCGAGTAAAATGGAAAGTCATTTTGGGCAATATTTAAAATACCCATATGCACGTTTTATTGGTCGAGCAGCCAATCAGATCCCTGCGTGGAGGCCTAGATAACCTAACCCCGATGCGCGACCAGGCCTGGTCGCGCTGGCTGGTGCTGGTTCTCGGTCTAGTGTTGCAGTACTGTAAGAATCGGTGCATGTTGCTATTAATACATGTGTCTACTCCCCTCAGAACAACTGGTGTGTGAAATCCAGATTTGGGTTGGATTTGAAGCACAGTGAAAATTACTGGATGCCAAATTTAAGGGGGGCTTGCTTTTCGCAAACCAGGTCATTTCGACTTGTAGATATGTATAGGTTGCATAACTTGGTAACCGACCGTAATACAATACAATTTCGCCTTGTATCGAAATAGATACATGTACGTCGTATTTGCTTTTTATCGGACATAGTCAACCAGATATGTTGCCCCTTTTCAGCCAATGGCATGCTTTTGTGCGCAATTTTTCCATCTGAAAAACGCAAATCTGACGGAGAAACCAAAAAAGCGCCAGTTGTGGGCGCTCCTTTCTATCGCACTACAGTACCGTACACTTTATTTGTTTTATGCACGGGCGCTCGCTTCAAGTAGTACCTGCTGATAACGGTACTGTACAGTGTACACGTAGCTTCGAGAGGGAATTTAATAAACACACAACCCCCCACAGGAACACATAAAGACTGGTTAGGTCACTCTTTATTAGAAGGCGGTAGTGAGCACGGACCCATTGCACGCTCCAGTACATGTTTTTCTAATGAGGGTGGAAACTCCCAGTATCTTTTAATAGAGTGTTGTCCATAATGGTGGTTATTTATGTGTTTTGGTGATGCTCACCTCAAATCTGACTCGATTACGGGTGCCTACAGTACAGTATTTATCTGACTCGATTAGTGGGGAGCCTCGATTTTGAGGTAGACGGGCTCCCCTACCCTTAGGCTCGTATATGTAGGAGGCGACGCGTGCAAGACCAAAAATATATTACTTTTTTTTTTTACCTGCCTACAGTATTAATCTGATCTGAATCTGGTGCGTAATTACGTATTACATTGTGCATGACATGAACATGTACAAGTTTTGATACACCATTTCTGGATCAAAATAGGAATTTCACAGATCATGTACCGTATATACAATGATTGCTAACTTGTGGGTTTGCCGGGAGTTATAATAGTAAACGATATCCAGTTATACACCAAGCACGGAATTACTTTATAATAGTTACAGACGATCCTCTCTTTATTGATAGCGTCGGGAAGTGGATGATAGGATATTATTTAGAATAGTAGAATGTGACCGGGTAGGCTTCCTTTTTTCTACACTTTGAGTACTTTTTTAGTTCAGATTCATTTAGCCGGGCTACGCTTTTAATATGATGTATTGTATGCCGCATGCCTGCCGCTAATAATCGGTGCCTGCTGCTATCCACTCCCCTCTCGTCCCGCTGGGATGTTGTGTGGCGTGGGACTGGATACATAAAATACTGATGGGGTGACTTGGACGAAAGGAGAGCTCCATCGGGGCGATAAAGTCACATAGGACACCACTGTGCATTGTGTAAAGATGGCTGTTACCTTCCTACCCTGTTGGCCTGTTCTAGCACCAAATATACTATGGCTATAGAAATATACGTGGCCTAATGGGAGAATAATTCATTGATATCGCCCATCCCAGCACTTCTGGAGTGTAGAGATTTTATCGAAATGAAGTTACTGTTGACTTTTTTTTGATGCGGTGCGGATGGTGTTGATGCTTTGTTGACTTTTTTCTTGTATTAGTTGCTACTGTCAAAGTTTTTGTTCACTGCTCTTATTAATAACATCACCAATGTCCGAGCTTCCAACACGTAGATGTACATCTGCCTTCGCGTTTGCCTGATGACCAGGTTGGTCCTCCGCGCGTCCTGAGATGCTCAGTATAAGCTCTTCTCAACTCGCGCAAGTTAATATGAGTCTCAGTAAGACCCGCATTAACTTGCGCGAGTTATGGTGAATCGTACCAAATTTTGAGTCGCGGTAAGGTTCACATTTACTGTTAATGTCAGTGACACGACCCTAACATCTTGGCCCTCGCTGGTTTGTCAATGAAGCCCAGATGACCGACACCGTTGCTTGGATGTCGATTCAAACGGCACTGCAAAACGGAATACTCCCTATCACGTAGCTGGCTCCGAGCAATGTCTACGATAAAAGTGCCTGTTGCTAAGAACTGCCACCATAGTTTTACATGGTGATCTGCAATTGTGGTAATACATGTAGGACTGATTTAATCCGCAACCAACCGACAAGCATGTTTACAAACATCGCTAGCAGTTAGTAAGGGAGTAGGAAGACGTCTGCGGAGTATATGGCCTGTGATCAATTTGCTAATATATTTGCCCACCTTTACAATAGTTTAGGCTTTAAAAAGCTACCGACAGGAATTCTGAGATCTCGAAATTCGTTTCTGTGGCTTGCAGATTCTGTGTCAAGTACTGTAGACAGAGCAAGACGAACGGTAAGCGAAACAAAACAACGCGTGTGCACAATTTCAACTTAGTTGAATTTTTCGACTTTCCTTTTCCTACGGAAACTACACGACATCACCAAGGTGCACCGACACATTTTAAGCAAGTACCATGGTCGGGATATGTTTATTCGTGAGCGTCCAAATCGTGCCAACAAACTCTTATCGCATGTGGAATGTGCCCAACCATTCCAAGTTGCGATAAAAAAATACGTTTATCACATTTTTGATTGCTTCATCTTTGTGCTTGTCCTCAATGAAATTTTTAGAATAACCACAAATATCTCAAAAGGCTTACAGAACTGCACAAACACAAAGACTGATTATGCAGGGGGATGGAACTTGTAGATGGAAAAATCAAGATGCAGCAACAGTCTAGTCGGAGAACGGAACGAAGATCGACAATCACTGACAATTTTTTCGTTAAAGGGCGTTCTGCACGCTAAGCAACTTGATACTGTGTCAGCACTTGCTACGAAGCAGAGTTTTCAGGTGTCGGGTTATCATTTCAATTGGAGTATTCAAATTTAATTAAAGGTAACATATTCCCAAACCGGGAACCCCCTTTCGTCCCGCAATAAGCTTTATTGTGGGAAATGCGGAAATTCCTGCAAGTATGTACAGTAGAACGGCCTGGTGAATCACCATTCTACATGTACAACGGTAATTGCTGGTGATCAGAAATGATTTCAGATGCTCAACCCCTTTTCTGGCAGAAAGTTTCTGAGCGCAGCTCTGACTATTAAAGCATATGTACCCTATACATGTACAGTGCAGTACCGTATGGAAACGTGATACATGTATAGGGTTGTATATCCTCGGCTGCTCACCACTTTCGGGGCCACTCATTCATTTTCAAACTCGCCATACACACCACAACCAAGTTCCAAGGCGTCAAATTATACTTGCCATTTTCCAATCCAGCAAGTATCCGAAACCATGCGCAACTTCCTGCTTCTTCTCGTCCTTGCATTCGTTGCTTTTACGAGCGGCAGGGCAACCGCACATCGTCCCCAGCTCAAGGTGTCGAAACCGGAGCTGGCCCAAGCTGCTCAGTGGAGCATCGACGACAAGCGCTTCCTTTGAGCTACGAACGCAGCCGATGAAGAACGCGGAATGACAGAGCTTACGGCGAAGGCGAAGGCATGGCTCAAGTCATTGTTCACCAAGTCAAAACCAGTCCAGAAGACGACAGCGCAGTATCAGAAGCTGGCTGACAAGACGACGGCAAAGTATCAGGCGCTGGTTTACAAGCGTGAAGTGACGAGCGCGGAAGATCTGATCAAGAAGGGTGTCGCGGATAATGTTCTGTACCAGAACAAGATTAGCCCTGAAGCGTACTTTGAGGCGCTGAAGCTGGATCCGAGGCTCAAATTCATCTCGGATTCGCCGGTTGTGTGGGCGAACAACCCAGGCTTGGAGAAGTTTTACAAGTACTTTACCCAGTACTACACAAATAAGGCTGGCAAGTTAGACTGAACATTGGTACTGTAGCCCGGTAATTATCGTTGGGATCTCAAATCCGGAGCTCTTAGCTTCTTAGCTCGTCCGAACAAAGATAAAAGATAAAAGAGTTTCTTGTCGATAACGCTTCGCGAGTTTGATTGTAGCCTCAAAATATCTAATGATATTGTAGTACTAGCTACTACGTATCAGTACTACGTTTTTGAGTGCTGGGTAATACTTGAGGTACTAGAAGTAGCAGTAGTACTACATGATGTACTAGCAATAGTACTAGTACTACTACCCTCTGAAAAAAATTTTCGGAAAATGAAACACCCCTTTTAGCTCTGTGAAAGGAATGACCCTGATATATATATCGGGGAAATGGTCCGGTCGGTGCAAATTAGCATCTCCAATGCTGAATCGGTAGGTGGTGACTACATGACATGTACAGCAAAAAGTGTAATGGTGCCCACTACTTCGGCTTACACGTTAGCGCACGTGTACGAGGAAGCGTAGTTTGCTTAAACTTAGATTAACTATACCTTCGTCCGAAAGTATAGATTTACTAAAATAAGAAAAGCTAAACGCCGTTTTGGATTAAAATGAGAACTGTTATTTATGATTTATGTCTGGACTGGGTTTCCTCTCAAAACTGATATCCTATATGAAAGGTATTCTGCCATCCGATGGCTGTCAGAACCCTGGTAATCTAATTGGTAGAAAGAAATGCTTACCTGCCAATAGGAAGCCTAAATGCATACAGACCAGCGGTCTGTAAAGTGTAACCATTGGTGTGTCTTACACCAACGTTCGAGAACCCTCCACGTAACCAAGTGGCTACGTGTAGCCACTTACGTGTAACCCCGTTACAAAAAGTGTATATAGTGTGGGTGCGCAAATAGTATAGTCCACACTATTTCTGCATTTCGTGCTCCACCGACGAGCCCACATTAATTTTGCACCCACAGTAAATTAGACTTCACTAGACCAGACTATTCTCGCACAGCAGCTTCAACCTGCCAGCCTTATCCTACCCAAACAGTACAGGTTGCGGTAGAGAGCTTCTGAGCTCTCGGATGGGTTGTTGAACAGATTGCCGCCACAGGTAGACGACAGCTATGCCTTCATTTCACTTTAGATTTTGCTTACAAGCCGACGAGCACGATTCGAAGATGCCAAACGCTTGCAGTGGTTGTAACGGGGATACATCGGGTGTCTCGCACACTTGCGACTTGTGCGGCAACCGCAATCGCCCTTTCTGCGGTGTTCCAGTGGAAAAAAAGCATGGTGGTCACGTACGTTGCCATCAGTGCCCCGTATCTGCATCTACACCTGGATTGACACATGACACAGCGTCACCAGAGCTCCGCCAACGTGTCCTGACTGAGTTTGTTGGCAAGGCAGCTACGTTCGAAAGGTCTGGCACGGTGTTAGACTTCGCCACAACTGCTGACTGCGAGGGCAAAGAGGAAGGCAGCAATGAGGAGTTCCTCGACTCGGATGGTCCAGTAGAGAGCACAGACGACGGCGACAACACGAACGAGTCAACATTTACAACAAGCTGGCACCGAGCTCCTCAAACGGTCGCACTGCTAACCGATAAAGACCGCATCGTTCAATACATGCAGACACTGTATGGCGAAGGTAAAAACCGTCTACCGTCTAAGGCGGTAGCGCATTTTCCTCGTATTTTTACTGGGAATCAAAAGGCCAACCTTCAGAAGGCCAGTCGCTGGTGGAAAGAGCGCGAGAAGCATACCACCAAGAAACGTAAGTTGGTCGTGAAAGTGCAGACTGGGGTTAAAAAAAACGCATGCGACTAAAGGTTACTTCTGGCAGAGGGCGTAAGCGAGCGGCGTGGGTGGAATGGCTGTGTAGCGAACTTCTGGGTGAATTTTGCCGATTACGAAAAACGGGTGTCAAGTTGTCACGCAGTCTTCTACAGCAAATAGCTGTGTGCATTTTGGCCAAGTCTCAGGGACAATTTCGTGATACTACATGCGATGATAAAGGTGTATTGATTAAAGATCGCGTAACGTCAAAATGGATTCAGCATTTCTGCTGCTACTTCGACATAGTGTCTCGACGTCAGTCTGGCAAACTAGAATGCAGCCCTGAGAAAGAAGAAGAAATTAAGCGTACTGTTGCAGAGCACCTTGGAAAGCTCAAGCGAGCATTCGAGAGTGGTAAACTGGACGAGAACACAGTTTTCAACATGGACGAGGCCCACTTTGTCATCAACATGGACAATCACATGACGCTGGGGTTCAGGGGTGACAAGGTGGCACGGTATCACGACGTTGTCAGTGGTGGGGGGGGATGATATTTGTCCTGAAAATACGAGGAGACCCCAGCGCTCGGATTGAGCCAGCCATGATAATTTTTCAGAATCAAAACCGCAGCTATCCGATCCAAAATGTTCCTGACGATGTACCCAGCGTGACGTATCGCAGTGGACCAAAAGGTTGGATAGACCAGCGGGTATTCAGAGCATGACTAAAAGATAATACGTGTAATCGGCCACATCCTCACAATAAACGACAAGTTGAACACATGG
Organism: Phytophthora idaei; assembly: GCA_016880985.1. Lineage (NCBI taxonomy): Eukaryota > Oomycota > Peronosporomycetes > Peronosporales > Peronosporaceae > Phytophthora > Phytophthora idaei. The sequence continues at coordinate 8,742 of QOKR01000218.1, read as the reverse complement.
ATACTGCAAGTGGTCACAAGGTGGAGGAGTGCAAGTATATTTTGAAGACGAACAATATGCGCGTGAAGGTTTTACCGCCTAACTCAACGCATCTATGCCAACCAGCAGATTCTTTCATAATCAAGGCGATTAAAGATACGTGGATCTCCGAGTGGGACAAGGAGAAACTACGTCTTGCACAGGATCAGTGCTTCTCTGTAGGTAAAGGCAAGAAGAAAGCGTCGGGTAAGTTGCGGCACCCAGACAAACATTTCTTTTTGGCGCTGGCCTCTCGTTGTGTCCGTGCTATTAGCCAGAAACGAGATAAAGACGGTGTTCTTTACCCTCGAAAAGCAATGATCCAGTGTGGATTATCATTAGGGCTGAATGGCCTTTGGCAAGAGTCTCAGCTATCCGAGCACCTTCAAGCCATCGTACATAAGTATCGAGATGACTTTGACGGCAACAGGACAGAGTAACCTCTCATATACATTTTACTTATCCATGTTAACGACTTGAGCACATTTAGGTGAAGTCGATGAACCTACACTAATTGTTCAAGGACACTTATCGTGTGGGTTTCGCTAATAGTGCAAGGACACCATTAGTGTGGGTGCGCAAATACCATAGCCCACACTAATATTTCGGATCGTCCGCCAAAGCTTCATGCGCAAATACCGTGGCCCACACTATATACACTCTTTGCTGTAGATACATTGTATCTCTGCTGCGCTAAATACATGTACCACATGTTCCTTCATAATCTTGCACTCTGATCGCGTCACGGATTAAAAAAAATACTATATTTTAATGCAATACATGTATCTACAGTCCAATCTAAGAACAAATCTGCATGTGCGTCGGTTGTGGTCCAGCGTCAAGTATATACCCCACTGCAATGCAGGCATGTGCGTCCGCATCGACTGTAGTCCGACGATGTCGAGGAGTGCTCATCCAGCAGGGGAAGCCTCGACTGCAGAAGGTGTGAGTATGTTGCTATGGAATGGTCTGGAGGAGCTGGCCTCGCGGGTGAGCTGCTAGGATTTTTCTACCCAACATGAGGGCCTCGCAACTGTGCTTTCCGAGCAAGTTGGTTTAATAGTCTATAGGTCATATACACGCTCAGCTCAATAGAGCTGAAAGCAAGCGGAAGAGTAGAACCGTCACTCGCAGTAAGGCGCGGGCAACCACGATCAAAGCGAATCATAATCAACTGGATCGCTGCGAAGGGTTCTGTGCTATGTACTCCTCATCAACATAATATATATCAAAGCGAGCCCGTGCACCCCTTTATACATAAGCAAAAGCGCCCTGCATTTGGCTGTCCAGTTTTATCACACACCGGTCCAGACAGACAAGCACATTGAAAATATCCAGCTGTTTGCCCACCTACCCACACACACTACCGCTCCCAAGATTGAAAATGCTAATGTACTGGGGCGCGCTGCGTACGCAGGTCTCTTATAGTCGAGCTTTGCTCAGTTTAGGTGAATGCATAAGGACATATGTTTAATTGCTCGCAATAAATTCGTTAACCGCCCTAGAGCTCCAGTTGAGAATGATTGATAACTAAGCTTACTTCTGCATTTTTGCATTCCAATCAAAATCCATGCATTCTAGTACTCTCCAATCTGGAGTCCAAAGGCATAGATACAAAGGTACTGGATCAAATTCCTGCCTAGCATATTCTGGTCGGCCTTTCAAACGTGGATTTAACTTATACAAGTATTAAATACTTATTAGCGTTAGAAAGTAGGAGACATTTGTTTTTAAATAGCGAGTTTTGCAACTCTATTTATTGATCTGGTACGCTATCGCATTATATTTACGGCCAATCTTTGAAATTGAGGCTTCAGTTTACCCTGTTTTTACTATGACCCCACCAATATTACGTACACTATTTTCTACTAAGCGAATACAGGGAATCGAAAAATCCTCAATTGATGCAGCTGGGAGACCAGAGTGGGTTGACAGCGTGTGGTGTACATGTATTCACGTACCGGTAGCTGAAGGCACGATATGGCGTATCTCCTGGAAGTTGGGCAGAGACTATTGCCACAATATGCTACTAGGATTTGCAGGGGGCATTTACGCACAATGCTCCACAAGGTGACATGTCGAAGCACCACAATCTACACAAGCCAACAAGAGCTTTGTACACCCCATCCCATATGGGCGTTTCCCCTGTGTCACGAGTGGAAGCGGTGGTCACTGTACCAGGAACTGTTTGGGCCGATCGCTTTGCTCGATCGACAGGGTGCTAGAGCTACAACTTCAAGATGATGAGCTCTGGGAACAGTCGCCGACTGGAGCGACGGTTACTATGAGAATTTGTATTGAGGTGGTGGCAGTCATCGAAGAGCCACCCAACATGCCCACAGAGTTGTGGCTTCGCGCCAGGCGAGCGCTAAGGCAGCATGGCTGTCGGTGAGTTCAGGCCGTGCATTGGCGCGCTACCAACGAACGGAGGGGTGTCGCGGCTTCGGTGGTGAAGTACAAAAGGGTAGCGTGCTAGGCTCCAGTGGAGAAGTGGAGTTCGCGGAAGGTGCGGTGGCGTCGAGCGCTGCTAATGAAGCCGGTAAGGATAGTGAAGAGAGGATCAATCGTGAATTAGCCTGGGATCTAACAAGTTAAGGCTTTATCTTTATCTTGACTAGCTGCCGACTACCAAGCCTTTGAGTTTCAGCCGTCCGAGAACACTGCGTCTGCAGTCCCGCCCCATTCCAAGACGACTCGCGACACGTGGTGGAGAAGCCAGGGTACTGCTTCGTTATAACATTGCTGAGCCTGAAGAACGGTTTAAAGTGTCTGATTGATCGGGGGGGGGGGGGGGGGTTGCCGGTCAGGCCGGGGGCGTAGCGCAGGGGGAGCGGGCGGGGG
>QOKR01000217.1:0-62722 GCA_016880985.1 Phytophthora idaei | reverse complement strand
GCAACTATGCACGCGAGATTTTGGAGACATTTGGGTACAGCCAAGCCCATGCAGTTGGGATCCCGATGGAGACGAACGTGAAACTGGTGCCGCTTGATGAGAATGAAGACGCAGACACGAGTTTTGATTATCGAAAGGCAGTGGGAATGCTTATGTACCTAGCAACGGGCACAAGACCCGATTGGGCGTTTGCAGTAGGGCAACTAAGTCGATATGTGGCTAAACCGTCTGCCAAGCACGTCGGAACCGTGAAAAGGGTCCTGCGATATCTCGCTGGAACTGTCGGCTATGGTATTACGTACGAGCGTGCAAATGGAGTGTCAAGTAGTGTAGCTCTGGAAGGCTACTGTGATAGCGATTGGGCTAACGACCCAGAGTCACAAAACAGCACGACTGGATTTGTTTTTACGCTCGCTGGTGGCGCAATTTCCTGGATGTCTCGACGGCAGTCAATCGTGGCACTCTCAACGGCAGAAGCCGAGTACGTTGCCGTATGCGAGGCGAATTTGGAGGCTGCTGCGGCTAGCAACATCTTGCAAGAAGTGATGCCTCAGCGTACAGTGGATCTAAGGCTTGGGATTGACAACCAGACTGCGCATGTCTTGGCAACCAATCCAACTTACAGTCGCCGTACAAGACACATCGAACTTCGATGGCATTTCGTACGAGAGCAAGTGCAAAAAGGAGCGATTGAATTGCATTAGGTGAAAGGCAACGAGAATCCCGCAGATGCGTTCACCAAACCATTGGACAAGAACCGCTTGAAGTCTCTGCTGGAACTCGTTGGCATCGGCAATGCCAAGTGAAGGTCGTCGCTCAGCGAAGTGCATTGTGATTGCCGAAGGTTGTGCTTCGAAGGAGGCGTGTTGGAATGCATATTGACGAAGCACGACAAGTGCCGGCGCACTATATTGACCGAGTTCGGCAGTTGGTGTAGTTGAAGATCAACATGCTATGAGACTCTGCGTATGGAGATAAGCGCTACGGTACTTCGGAGCATACTTAAGTCAAGTGAAGTGGGGATCAGCTTGAGAAGCTGGTCGAACCCGCTTAAGAAGAATGTTGGAGCTCAGAAGCAACGGTGTTAACAATTTAATCTTACTTTCCATTTTTCCTTCTAAGTGTGTGTGGTTGAGGTCATACAGACTAAGTCCATCTTCTAAGAAAGGCAGCCGCGAGCCGCGAGTTTTCGTGCCATCGCCAGACCATCACAAGCATTTGGAGCCTTCGCCGGACGCTGCAGGTTCTTGCCATACCCGTGCGACGCTGCCCCCGTGCTCTACGCTACCCAGATATCGCAAAAAAGGTCGAAGCAGTGCCGCTACTGCTGCGCAAGTATAGCGGAGCCACTCTGCTTCTGTTGGTGTGCCTCGTACGACATTGCCACGCTATCTGAAAGCGGGGCTGCTTCGGCGCCGGTTTGCAACCGCAAACCGCGGCTGACGGCAGCTCACAAAAAGCGCCGTCTGGACTTTGCATTGCGGCATGTGCGCGAATATCCAGGTAAGACTTCGTACTGTTGCTTTTTATTTTTTAAATACTATTTTTTCTTAAATATGCAAATGTTCTTATAACGCGCAGGTCTTAGACAACCACGTTTCGTTGATGTGTGCGACGTCGTACATATCGACGAAAAGTGGTTCAACATGTATAAGGATTCAACACGCTACTATATGTCTCCTACCGAGCAACCACCCCATCACACATGTACCAACAAGAAATATATAGGCAAAGTCATGTTCCTCGCTGCTGTGGCTCGGCCACGCTACGACCTACGCCGCCGCACCTACTTCGACGGAAAGCTCGTTATCTGGCCAATCGTAGGGTGCGTGCAAGCGCAACGATCTTCTGCCAGCCGACAAGCACGTGATTGGGAAACCAAAAACATTCCCATGAATTCAGACGAGTACGCAAAGATGCTGGTGGAGAAGGTTTTCTCAGCCATACGAGCCAAATGGCCAGGTTAGTAAATATGTTGTGTATTTTAATTATGAATACTTACAGTGCTTGGTTGTTAACAGGACCCAAGGGGCGACCCGTTGCGCGTTCAGCACGACAATGCAAGTCCTCATGGGGCTGTGACGAGAGCGACCGTCAAGCAGGCAGCAAAAGAGGGCGGCTGGGATATACGTTATGAGTTTCAGCCACACAAGTCCCCAGATATGAACATCCTGGACCTGGGCATTTTCAATGCTATCCAATCTGTGCAGTACCGACAGCCGACCTACAAGATTGATGCGCTGATTGGGATCGTAGTGGCCGCTTTCAACATGCTACCTAGTCGTACTCTCGATAAATGCTTCATAACGCTTCAAAAGGTTATGGAATGCATTATTCGGCATACAAGTGACAACGACTTTCGTTTTCCCCATGTTAGCAAGCTCTACATCAAAAACGGCTTCATACCGAGCTCGATCGTGTGTAACGCTGCAGTGTACGCAAATGGCAAGACTGCATTGATGCAGATGCAATAAAACTAAGCGTAATTATTCTTTGTGTACCACATAATTCTGACTCATTTAGGTACGGTACGTGTGATTGGTCAAAACACCAGTTGTTACGTGACTTTTCAGCTTAACTGAGAGAAAAATCTCAGGTTTTGCAATTGCGATCCAGCGTTTCTACCGCGTTTTGAGATTGTACGATAAACCGCGGCTTTGCAGCGCAATTCGGAGATGCCGTTGATACCAATTTCATATAATATCGCTAACTGGTAGCCGCGGATCGCAAAAAAAAAACTAATTCACCCCAAATGAGCTGTCACGTTTGTCGTTATATTAACTCTTCAGCGGTCGTTATGCAGACGGGAAAAAATGTAGAGAGAGACCAGACGCACAGCTTCAATTTGAGTTACCAACTGGCCACTAGAGCTCGAGCTATGGGGGCCATACTGAAGTGTCGATTCTTAAGTGGACCAGAGTAGTATTGTACTAGTTTCCCAGGGTGTCCTAAATTCCTAAAATGGTGTCTTAAACGTTTATGCATTAAAACAGTTTTATTAAGCTAAGAAGTTTAGGACAATACATTATATTACCATGTTTGTGTCTATTTTATGGCAAAGGAGGACAGTTATTTCGATACATTTAGGACAAGTTTAGGACAGATTTTGGACAGTATTAGGACCCATTATTCGACACCCAGAAACGGTGCAGCTCTTGTCGGCGCAGTTTACAGGGTGCTATGTGCCTCGAGAAGCACTCGTTGAAACTGCACAATTCGATCAAGCGGAAATCGCGCACTGGTTAGTGGATAACCATGACGAAACGAGGTGGGGCCCTCGTATCGTTGCGGTTGCAATTGAGCAAATCAGATTGAGCTGGCCAAGTTGCTGTGCGAACGGGCGGAGTTAACCAATGACCATATGCTCAGACGGTGGTCTTCATTTGCTACGGCTAGTGTGAATCTTGAAATGCTCCAGTGGGTCTGCAGCCTGTCGGAAAATATGGCTCTTGAGTCGGTGTTAGTGGCTGCAGTGGATACAAGCCATTTGGAGCTGGTCGTGTGGATCATGCAGCAGCCCGGAGTGGTGTCGGATAATTTATGCATTTACGTTGAGAGCGCGTGCTCCAATGACTATTTTGAGGTTCTTGAATGGGTCACTCAGCATTACTCGACGAAGTGCCATGTCGAGGGTGCTGATAGCCAAGCTGCCTCGGATGGACGTTTGGATATTGTGCGTCTTCTTCATGAGAACAACGTTGAAGGTTGCTCTAGGAGAGTGGTGGAAGATGCAGCGAGTTACGGACATTTCGATATTGTAAAATGATTGCGAAATTGCAACAACGGAGACCGTGACACTCATTCGATCACAAGTGCGGCCCAAAACGAATTATTGGATATCGTGAAGTGGTTGCACGAAAACCATCTGAAGGCTGCAGCAACTTTAATGCAGCATATGCTGAATGCGATTATAGCAGGGGATAGTGTCTTTGTAAAATTAACAGCAGTGGTCCTGTTGTTCCGCCTCACCTATTGAGCGACTCCACCTCATATACAAACAGTCACTGCACACTAAACTCTGCGAAATGACCTTCGTTTGTTATGTGGACATATTCCGTCAACGGTTAATCCCGACTACAACCACACCGGGTTAGTTAAAAGCTCACTACCAACGCTTGTAGCATCGTTTACAAATGCAACTTTCCACTATAAAACAAAAACCCTTTGTGGGACACCGTATTCTACACATAATTATTTCCAAACTTAAGGTTTAATAACGAATAAAATGTCATTGGAAGCGGTACCCGTTTTTAATGCAGCTGCAACCTTTGTTGGCTAGCAGGAACCGAACCCTCCTCAACATATAGTTCAAGTACACTAAGTTCGATTAAATAAAGAGAGTTTTCAGAGCACCTCTTTTTACGTTTGAGTTGACAACATTATAGTTCCGGTATCACTGACGGTTGTGCCATATCGATCACTTGTTGTTGTGTCCCACTGCGATCGTCGGATACCCGATTCTGGAACGATTCCGTTGGATTAAAATAGTTGTTGGTAAGTTTTAAGTGTGTATTCCTGATATCTCATAACATTTCCAGTTCATAACATAGTTCCCAGAGAGCCACTATCCCCTTTTTCACGTACAACTTTATATTTTTCTAGCTAGGCTGTGAAACTACGGAAACATATATTATCTGCAGTAATACCATAGCTACGTACAATGTACTTCACGCCTCTAGTTGTGGCCAGACTCAGTCCCAACTCTTCCAGACAGTTAAACTGGATGTAAAAAAAAGAAAATGGGATGCATCCTTTATTTTACAGTACCGTATTTCCAAATTGAATCCTAGCCGTTTCTTGAAACACGAAAGATTGCCGACACAGCTGCTACTTTCCATTTCAATTTCAGGAAGGAGCTAGAAATACAGAAGAAGATTTCACAAAGGCGTATTTTGTACTTTTAGCTCGGACTTCGCAAAACCAAGTTCGATCGGAACGCGTACACACTGCGACCTCGCTTAATCACTAATTAGAGTCAGAATGAAAGAAATTTGCAGGAGTTCTCTCTATTGTTTACGAGGTTTCGGTCGAAATGTTTGTTTTCTTAGTTAACACGTAAAACGTTTACAAATGTTGCCAATTCTAATCAGTAAGGTTGATTTTGGATTGAGCTCGGCGTCTACATGTAGTATGCTTGATTTGAAATATGGACCGGTATTATTCGCAAAACGTCAAACTGATTTTGTGCTCCGACATAAACACCATCTTTAGTCAGATTAGAGTAAAGGGTAGCACTCTCAATAATTCTGGCGTGAAAATCTGCCATATTAATAGCAGTAATCTCATTTTGCTTCTAAATATTCCCCCGTTTGCTATTACATGGGTGAGCCTACCACGATGGTTAAACCCGCCTGAGTTGAGGGTGAGTTAGCTTCAAGCACTCCGTCATTCGTCTGTATATTCTCCGCATCTTTTAATACCAAAGGAAAAACACGTACATAACGGGACAGGGAGAACAGATAGTAATTGTAGGCAGAATTACCAATAAAAAGGGAATTGGTTAATCTGAAAGCGCCAGATTTATCTAGCAACCCGCCAAAATATGCGAAAGAGCATCATTTAGAATTACATGCTAACCGCGTACGTTCGTGGTTGTATTCGTCGCCACTTACATCGCGATGAAAATCTGAATGTCTGGGAGTATTATTGAGTTTGGAATCAAGCCGATCATGGAGAGCGGTGTACAAAGTTTTAAGCTTACAATTTCAATCTGATCAGTCTCTCGTTTTTTTTGGGTCGTCGCCCTTCGTCCAAAGTATCGCTGTTCGTTCAATATAGGCTCGCATGGGGCTTCGCGCAGTCTTGGCGTCGTCAAGTTGGTTGAACTCGTAGATGGTGGAGATGTCATGGTTGGCTAACACTTTGGTGTAAATTATAGCTGTGCTATTCAAAAACGTGTGCGAATTTCATGTGGCAACGTAAAGATTAATAACCAATGGTAGACATTCATGGCAGTGTTTAGTCAATGGGAGGGCTATATTTTATGACATTTCCCGCCATAGTTAATGACCCAGGATTATATATATGACGAAGCCCACGCCAGCCCAAAATTTGTCCGAGATATGTCCCATTTTTAAGCTAAACCGTTCATCTAATCAAAAGTGCGGAAAAGCGTGAACATACAGACATTCATGTTATTGTTTAAGAAAGATAACGATTGGTGTACCGTGGCTGCAATGAACGGCGCCGCCAAAAACGGCCCCCTGGCTGTGGTCGAGTGGCTACATACAACCGAACCGAAGGCTGCACCGCTAGTGCAATGGATGAAGCTGCTCAGAATCAATTCTGGGATGTGGTGGATTGGCTTGATCAGAATAGGAGTGAAGGCGGTACTGCTGCCACTATGGCCGCCTGTGCGTCTCAAGGCGACATTGAAGGAGTTTACTGGTGCCATTTTATCGGGCCACCATATGATGCTACAGCAATCGAGGGTGCTGCGCTAAACGGCCATTTCGAGATTGCATGGTTTCTCCATCAATATCGGAGGTCGAATATTAATCCAGCTTGACGCTTGACAGTTCTCGCGTGCGTTGTAGATCAAACACGTATTCATTCTGCAAAAGCATTTCCGCCAGTTTCTCGAACTCGTCTCTGTAGTGAGTACAGCCACTCAGCAAATTCCCAATCGACGCTTCGGATTAGAGCATTCATTCAAAGCTTGAATGATGCCGCACTGGGTCAGAGGCGATATTAGAGCTTCCAATCAACCCAAAACCGACATGTTCGTATATATCATCCAGTGCGAGCTGCTCACTGCTGCTTCGTGAAACACAAAGCAAAGGTACCGGTCGAAGTGTCATTCTTAGTCGATGTTTCATTAGAAAACTCATTGTCAGTTATTGGTTTAAGTGGAGGCGATTGACGACATTAGTGTACTTGCCACCACACTAGCTGAGCTTCCTGTCTGATACTTTGCTTGATAATGAGGCGCTACTGTGCGATAAATTGCTGCTGCTATCTACCGCTACTTACAGCCATGGCACTCGGGTTACGGAAACTGCGCCATGTCCAGCGATACGAAAAATAGGGCGGTGATGAGCAATGAGAGAATAACACTGCAGTGATATCGAGCTTCCCTATTTTCAGATTGGGTGCCGACACGAGCGGTTCCCTTTCTTGGGTGTACCAAGATGGGCTTTAGCTACTTGATTGAGACGATACTGGACAGACCCGAAGGTTTAGCGTCACCTTAGCAGAGATTACCGATCGTGGACCATCACGCTATCCGAGATCGCTGGCAAGCGTTTTAATCAATTACAGCCACGAGGTCATTGATAACCTGATCACGCTTATCAAGCTCACAGATATCGCAGAGTGTTCATCTCATTGATTCGCTCATCTAAACAAGGATTTATCTCAACAATACTCTTCGATTCGGACCCTTCTTCGAATGATGAATGTGCTTGTAGAGCTTCATTCTAGTATTTGCTCCCAATCGCTAAGGTATACTCAATTTTACCCCCATCCACGAAAGGTCCATGACAGCCGCCGGCATCTCTGAACATTCATCCCAACAAAGCCAGGCGAACAATTATTGACAGATCATGCCACTGTCACCAAGATCTTTGTCGAGGGGTTGATGGCGTTCGACGACAATCCTGACTTTCGCTACCTCTGGGAAGAGCGTCTGCGTAAGGACTTAACGAACGACTTCGCCGACATTGAAGCTAGTCACATGGCTTCAGGTGGCAACTTCTGGGTGCAACTGCGACACAAGACGAATCGACCAAGATCGTCGGGATCATCGGGTTGCAGCGTAGATCTGAAAGCGAAGGCGAAGTTCGCCGTTTGTTTTTTGACTCGAATTGCCAACGCATGGGAGTTGGACGGAAACTCATGGCGGAACTTGAAAGCTGGGCGAAGGAGAATGGGATCAAAAGCTTGTTCTTGACAACGAATCCAATGAAGAAGCAAGCTTTGGAGTTCTACGCCGCTCTCGGATACACGAAGGTCGATGAACTCATGCGCTTTTGGGATAATCCTCAGTATTTCGAAGTCGACAAGTTCGTGAAGCAGCTATAGCCTTCACTGCGTAGGAGGACGTCTCAAATCACAGTACTTGGAAATTGATACTTGATCTGTTTGCCTTGCTTCTCCAGAAGTTATGTTCTTCAAAAATATACGCTAGATGATCCCACTTCCAGAGTAAATATTAGTCAATTCCCCTCGTCTAATTATCCCATGAGCAACGAAACCCATTCTTAAGTAAATAATACACAAGAGAAAAAAAAGGTATCAGGATACAGTCACCAAGGAGTTTTGATACATTCTTGAGGATCGCTACTACAGCGCCACAACAACAACAAAATGAGCGTAGGAAACAAATGCAGCCGTTGATATGGACAATATATATGCTCACGCTGGTGTGGTTCCGCCGAAGCAAAACGATAGACTTTCTCATTGAACGGAATAGCAACAATGTGTAATTGTTAGTCGCTAACTTTACAATTTCAATAGCTCCAATTTGGACCGGCAAAGGTGTAGTTAAGTGACTACAATATATGTTGGAATTACTACAGTATTGCAACTTAAAAATGAAATGAACAATGTGCAATTGCATGGTATACTACATGTAGTTGTAAACAGAGTTCGCGATGGTATTTTTCTATTATGCCCCTTTCCTGGTTCTTTTCGGCGTAGCAAAGTAAAACCGAGAGTAACTCTACAACTGCTTGACAAACTTGAAGACGCGATTGTAGAGAGAGTCCGCCCACAAGTACTGTCCTTCGTCCACTTTGGTGTATCCGAGCGCAGCGTAAAATGCTTCTGGTTTCTCGTTGTTGGCATTAGTCGTCAGGAATACGCTCTTGACTCCGTTCTTCTTGGCCCAGCTCTCAAGTTCTGCGATCATTTTTCGACCGACACTCATGCGCTGGTAGTTCGGATCCACATACACGCGTCGAATCTCTGCAACATCTTCAGATTCGCGCAACAATCCGATAATCCCCACGACCTTGCTGGATCCATCTTTTGTCCCCACTGCGACCAGGAAGTTTCCACCCGGAGCCATGTGACTACTTTCGATGTCAGCTAGATCGTTTGTCAGATCTTTGCGAAGGAGCTCTTCCCACAGATAGCGGTACTTTGGGTTAGAATCGCATGCCATCAGACCTTCCACGTAGATCTTGGTGACTTGGGAATGATCTTCTGGGCGGTATTGTCGGACCTTGATGATTGTTGAGGTCTCAGTCGTCATGGTGCGCCTGGGAATTTGTTGTTGGGCTCGGTGAAGTGGAGCAAATGAAGCAATGACGTTAACATGTAAATTTGGAGCAGTCTATTGCTGACGACGAATCACGCTGTTTGGATGAACGAACGATTTGTAAATTAACATGACGTAAACATCTCACTTCGTTTTGAGATTCTCAATACCGGTACACTACCGGCCATTTGCAACCAGGGTTGTATTTCTGTGGATTCTCGATCGTTGATTGGCTGGAAGTAGCGTATGGACCATGATTTGTGTCGGTACCGTGCCAAATAGGTGCGGTGTCGTTTGCAACCCGAGTGGCGCACGTGGTGGCAGCCGGTCACCACTTTTGCAACCGAGCCAATACAAACATTCAGTCAAGGTTGCAAACAGACGCAGTATCAAGTCTCAATACATAATCTAAGTCAAGTTGCAAAAGCTACACTTCACAAGAGTCAGCATAATGATGAGTCGCTACAAACCCGAGCTCGTGAAGTTCATGTCGTACAAGGACGGCATCGTGTACGACAAATATCGGGTGTTCACACCGGAGAAGCTTCTTTAGATTACCCCTGACCACTTGTGCCGCTGGATGAGCTAGCAGGCCTACGGCGACGTACAGCCCAGCGAAGAAATGACACCTGTGCATCGTCGCTGGAGTACTCTCGAGTTTCCAAGAAAGCAATTTCGTCGTTGATGCCGCGAATTAACGCAACTTGGGGCCCAGTGACAGAGCGCGGTAACCCCACACGCTCCGACGCAGTAAATAAGTTGATCAAGAAGGTTAAGAAGTTCGAAGATCGACAAGAAAGGGCCTAGGCCAAAGCCCGCCGCTCTGTGGAGTTCGAGGAGTTTATGAACTTGTTACTTCTGGTTCGCTCTCAATGTGAACAAAATAAAACATCATTTATGGTGGCCAGTGTGTTGTCACTTCAGTGGCACATGATGGCCCGCATAGATGATATGATGAAACTGCAGTTCGGCAACATCTCGCCAAACGCGGAGTACGCATCCACGCTTCTCTTCCAAATGCGGTGGTATAAGAACATACAAGAAGAACGGGACGCTCCGGAGCAGACTGTGGCCGGTAGCATGGACCCTAAGATGCGCGCTATACTCAACCTTGCTGTATACATCGAGTCATCCACCAATGTTACAAGCTCGTAGGCTTTGTACGGTAACCTCAAGAACGGCGGCCGCGCTGTACGTCGGTTTTTGGCCGATATGGTAAAGGATACAGCCTTTAAGAAGCTAAAGTCAGGGAAGCTGGGGACGCACAGCTTTCGAAAAGGAGCAGCAACTTATGCCACTCGGAGCGGCATTTCGAAGGACTTTGTGAACCGGCGTGGACGCTGGTGAACCCAGAAAAGAGTGGTCGATGTCTACATAGACAACACATAGCCGTACCCAGATGCATTGACTGCAGCATCACTGACAGGACCTGCTGGCCCGTGTTTCTACACAACAAAAACTGGTATTAGCTGTGTATCATCACCGTGGCTTGTTGACCAAGTCGCATCTACAGTGAAACAGCTCATGGGTGACTCAATTGCAACAAGGTTACATTTACCATTCCTGTGGGCAGCGCTGGAACCACCGAATAATTACCAATACCCTCTACTTCCTAGCAAGCTGAAGCAGAAAATATTGTGTGGGTACACAAATGCGGGAGGAAGCCCAGACCTAAATCCTGTTGAACGTAAAGAGTTTTTCATTACGGGCGACGGCTCTCAGCTGAGTCTTGTCGTAAGCAACAGCAGTGCGAGCGCTGTTGAAGAGAGTAACACTTCTACAGCAAATACCGAGAGCGTTTGTACAAGAAACAGCGGAACTCGCCGTGAGTTTGCAGCTCTTCACTCACAGATTGGAGCGGAAAGGAGACTCATGGCGGAGGTAATGAATGAGGTTCAGTGAGCTTGACGTGACAGTCAGCGCGAGATGCAGAAAATTCAGGCAATACTTAGGCGCCTCGCAATGAAGCCAGGCCTCAATCAAGAAGCTATCACGAGCGATGACCATCCTGAGAGCTCAACAAACGCATCAGCACCGCAGCGTGGTCTAGTCGCACGACTATCAAAAAGATCTAAAAATCTGTTTGAGTTATGGCATGAATATCAATTCGGGTGTGACGGACTGAAGCCAGCAAATGATTTCACGGCAGTTGAGTGAGGGTTGAACAAGTTTGCTTACTCGAGGCGAAAGGTATTTTGGGATGTAGTAGCAAACCTTGTTCGCTCAGGTTTCACGAGCGACACGGCAATCGACAAGGTTTGCGCTGCCTACGGTAGACAACTTTCAGTATCTTCCGTCTTAGTAGCGCTCCGTACGGGCATCTAAGTCTGCGTGTGTAGAATTAATTATCCTTAGTGTACCTCAACTGTTCAACACGGCAGACCTATTATTAACCAATCAAAAGATGTCCATAGCGCCATGGGTGCTAGCAAGACGCGTGAAGTGCTGTAACCTCTTTCCTTTCGACACATCTATTAATAACAGGCTACAATTACTTTTTTTTCAATGATCAGCAAAACTATCAGTTGTGCTTCTTCTTGAGGCGCTTTGTCAAGAACAAGGTTTTGGTCCCATTTTCAGCTTTAAAGAGGGTATGGATCAAGTTCTTTGCTACGAATCCCTCGTGTAAAACAAGACAATGGTTGTTAACAATGCCGTGGATGAAGGAACATTGATTCGTTGAATCCGCGAATCGATATTCATCATTAATACCGCAATCGCTATTATTTGTAGCTGCAGGATCTGACTCCTAACAAAATGGGTTTCACTTAGTAGTGGCAACTACTAGCGAACTGTACGCTATTTGTGTCGTCCGCACAAACCTCTTTTTAAAAATCGACACAAACTTTTCAAACTGATTGGTAGGTTCGTTTTACAAAATGCAAACTACACTTTATTTTACACCTACAAGACTCTCTTAAACTCCCTACTATTAATTTTTTTAGTGGAGTTATCTACTGGTAGGTAGTACCTACGATAAGGTCCCGCTCATACGAAGCGAATTGCTGATCTGCCTCATAGATTTTTACATCCAGCTTTTGCACACGGCGCTCCTGTTCATGAAAATAAACGTGTATGGTAGCCATAAACACTATATTTCACAAGAGCCGTAATTTACCAGATCAAGCGTTAATGCGTCCACGAGCTGGTTACTCTGGTTAAAGCATAGGAAAAAAAGCAAGTAGAGTGTGTCAACTAATTTGGCTCTATCCAAGTGTAAAAAGAAGTAGACCTACAATGTGAATGGCGAGCTCCTCTGCCAACGAGTGTACAATTGGCAGCAACGAGCAGTCACCCCTAGGGAAACTGGTGCTGTCACCTCCAGCTCAACACCATCTAGACGATAGATTAGACGCCTCGTCCTGATGAGGATCAAGAAGAAGCCTAGCAGTGATGGCCACACCAGAATAACCACGCTGGGGCTACTTCACCTGATCAAAAATGGGCAAGGAACTCAATGTAGCCCAATCAGCCATTGTCAAAACGCGTCGGGTGGCCGACGGAGTCTGCTACTTCGACGAGGAAACCACATCCCCATAAGCAGAGAACGACACAGCTCATCAACGTTGTTGCATCAAGACATCCGAGAGCATCAAGTCGCAGATTCTGCCATGCTATGGAGCTGCCCCCCCCTCCCCTCCCTACGATATGTGAAGCAGAAAGCGACCGGCGTCCCGCTGACTGCTGCCATGGTCGCCCCACCGCCAAACATCATGCTCAAGGGATATACTCAATTGGTTAAGGTGCACGTGTCAAAGGACTTCATGAAGTTCAATGCCGCTCACCTCACCGCGTACAAGGTATGGTGTATACACTTTAGGTACCAGGTTGATGACAAGAATACCACAGGATAAAGAATTTGACAGTTTGGCTGCGTGTTGCAGGGATTCCGGGAGAAACTACATGGACACAACTACCACTTGGCCGTCACCATTACAGAGCAGGTTGGCTCGGATGGTTACGTGGTAGACTTTAGAGAAATAAAGAGAATCTCGCGGGTGATCTGCAAGGACTTGAATGAATTTTTCCTTGTGCCCATGAAGAGTGATGCTCTGAAGGTACGCAGATCTAACGTCATGGAACAGCTTGTATTGTTTAAACTGACGATTAAGTGTTGAATTGATTCAGGGTTCGTGTGATGGCGCGAACACACACATCATTACGGAAGACATGGATTTTTAGAGCAGGAGATATCTATCATCGCTCTTCTTGTATTCTCTGTATATCGTCATTTTTAGTGAGAAGTTGTCGAGCCTGCGTACTAAGTACGATTGTGAATCACGAAATATTTTATTATAAATATTACTCTAAGCACGCGAGAGCACGTAAACTACAAAAAAGATATTACTACATGTGGTCGTGATTAACCGTGAATTGCCAACCCTAACTGAAACACAAAACCTTGTAAATTTAAGGGAGGTCAGTTTTTCCCTCTACCACCCGTGACCGAAGAAATTGATCCACTCCCAAGAATGGAGAACGCTGAAGACATGGAACACCAAGAGTAGTTTAGCAGTTAGAGTTCAGACTAGCTTTCTTGATCATTCATCTGCCTCGCTAAAAACCCTAAGTCTTCCTCACCATAATTCACTTGCAACGAGCTGTTCTCCAAATCAGGCACCTTCCGATTCTCCCTTGACAATGGTCCAGTAGGGTCGAAATGCCCATGAACTTTCCAGCCACAATGCTCAAAGACCTTCGCCATGTTGAATTGCTGAAAACGCTCAAATGTTTCCACTACAAACGGCAGCAGATCGCTGCCACTAGTCTCGACGTAATGCCGCTGAAAAGATCGCTTGATGTAGCCGAACATGAATTCAATCGGGTTGAAAAATGGGCAGTAAGCTGGAAGTAATATAGGAACAATGCCTATACTGCACAGGAAGTGAACGATCTCGGGGTGTCTGTGAATCGATGCTCCATCCAGTGTCCACACAGAATTGGAGCCAGGATACGGACGCAAATTTCCTCTCGATGAGGAAGCAAAGTCACTGCAGTACTTGACAAATTCCACGCGATCGAACGTCCCTTCCGCGTCATAGTAGTTGATGACACCATTCACGCCCATAAATGCCAACACTGAAACCCTCAGCTTCCTCTGGAAATCTCCACGAATTGCAATCGTCTGCCCTTTAAGCGAATATCCTCGCTTCCTGATCATTCCACGGTTATCGAACGACACTTCGTCTAGGAAGACGACATTGCTGTGGCACCAGTTGACGTGGCTCAACTCTATCACAAATCGAAACACGTCCTGCTCCTTGATGTGCATTGGTTGCCGTTCGAGTACTTTTCGTGTAAGACCACATTCGTGAATTATGCGCCACACAGACGACTTTGAAATGGTGATTTGGTGTGCGCGCAGGAAGGCATCTTGAGTTTCATCCAAGTAGGCCAGTGGCTGCACAGTGAAGAAGTCGCACAACCACTGTCGGTGTGTGGTTGAAAATGTGCTGGCGGAGCGTGCGTGAGCCCGTTGATAGGTCCCAGTTGCCTCGTAGATGTTAATCCAGTTCCCAATTGTCTTTACTGACTTGTGATAGATGCGAGAAAGCTCTCCACGCGATAATCCAAGACAGTAAAAACCATAGAGGCAATGAAGAACAGTATTCGGATGGGCATGCTGCTTCGTGACTGCTTCCTCCATCTTAGCGCTGCAAAATCAATCCAATGGAGGGGTCTGCAGTTGTTCAATACCACAATCAAATCAACAACGGAAACTTAGAGCATTAGGAAGTGATCACGAACATCATTACATAGAGCTAGACGTACCGCACGCTCTCTCAGCCAGCTGTGTGTTTCTCTCTTTGATGTCAACAAGGGAAGTGGATGATGGGGCCCTTCGTGTCGTGAACGTGTTGATCGCTTCTGTAGCCATGTAAAACGCGATAAGCAAGCCGTTCAGTAGCTTCGTGGATGAAGCAGTCTCATGGATTTGTCTGGGAGTCGTGGCAAGCTGAAGCAATCCGACGGACCTGTGTGGGAGTCGTGACAAGCTGCGAAGTTGAAGCCTGACTTGTTAAGGACGATATTGGCCAATCAAAACAAGCAGTCGATTAGTTGTCGATTTGGCCAACAGCCCAGAAGTGGCAAATTTTGACGGGATTCACATTAGCAATGTTAGAGAGAACATGCGGATGGAGTGGTGCAGACGAAGAGCACGCACGTTGCCTCGACGACGTTGCACCGACATGGCTGTGAGCTGAGGAAAGGTAGGCAGGCAGTGTTTGGCGGGAGTTATCGTTGTGTGTACCACCTAGCGATGAAAAGGTGACACTTCAATGCTATCGGATTGTAGAGGGTTTATTATTTTTTGCACAGTAGTTAATTCAAACAGCTATCGTTATTTTTTTAATTCTCCTAAAAACTTTGATTTACATGTATGTTAGCCCAGTCTGCTGCATTGTAAATAACTTCCACATCAATCGTCAAAAATATCTCCTGCCACTCTTTCGAAGTCACCTCGGTGGTGTGAGTACAGCCACTCAGCGAACTCCCATTGGCTCTTCGAATCAGAGCATTCATTCAACGTTTGAAAAAGATCACACTGGTTTCATTGCCGGCACTGATGGAGAAACCACGCGATTTTGTAATGGCCATTCAGCACAGCACCCTGGATTGCCGTAAGATCACACGGAGTGGGCCCGAAATAATGGCACCAGTAAACTCTTTCGATGCCACCTTGAGACGCACAGGCGGTCATGGTGGCGGCAGTACCGCCTTGACTCCTATTTCGAGCAAGCCACCACATCCCAGAATCGATTACTAGCTGCTTCATCCATTGCACTGGTGGTGCAACCTTCACTTCTGTTAGTATGTAGCCACTCGACCACATCCAGGTGGCCATTTTGGGCCGCGCCGTCCATAGTAGCCACGGTACACCCTTCGTTTCTGTTGTTTTGAAGCCATTTTACGACGTCGAGTTGTCCACATTGAGCTGCTTCATCAATGGCAATCACTGTGCAGCCTTTGAATCGATTGGCATGATTAGCTTCCGATTTGATCGTATGCGGAACTGATCAGATCCAGGATCAGACAGCTGTTTCTCGTTGATTTGAGGTAGGATCTGAAATAGAGTGGTGACCACTGGTCAATGGACACTCGTCATGTTAGTGTGTAGACCAGTCAGTCGAGAGGATGCGACACGGAGCTAACGCAGACATGGTGGCGGAGGACGGAGAAGGCGCAGACGCGGCTGCACATCACAGGAAATTGCAGAATGCGGCGGCAGATGTGCAGGTGACCGGCGCCGACGCAGTGGAAAACATGGAGGTGACGAGCGGCACAGTCGTGAACGACGTGGTGGTGGGCACCGAAGACGGCCAAGCGCAGCACGAACACACCCGACACCAGCATGTTGATGAAGTACGCGCTTTGCCAACGGGCACGGGTCGTACTACTTGTGTCTTTAGAGGCTACAAGTATACGCGTGGGTGGGCGTTCACCATGAAGACTGTGTATCGCTGCTCAAAGTTTCGTCAAGGCTGCCCGGGCAAGATGGAGTTTAATATTGCGTCTACGGGCTATTCGTGTGCGAGTCCTCACACGTGTCGCGTTGCCCTCGTTGCTGCCACCGTCACGGATGTCCAGGATGAGATTAGGGCTCAGTCAGACCTCCTCGCCATTGAGAATGTTGCGTGGCCAGTGCGCCAGGTTTGGGAAGCACTAAGGGATCGTTTCTACAATGCCGATAACCCTGATGTTGTTCGTGGACTGTCGGAGCAACAAGTCGTGCAGGGAGTTTATCGGGCGAGACGTTAACACTACTCCGGCAATGTTCACGGTTCGATCGAGATCAGTCCGCTCTCGCTAGCGCTTGCCGAGGCAGTGTATTTTTTCCAGTTTCACTACGTTACAATAAATCGGGACGATTTGAGCAACCCGACATGTCTTCTTGGTTGGGTGCATCCGTCACTTGTAGCATTACTTCGCTACCACGGGACTGCCCTGTGTGTTGATGGGACTTTTCGCTGCGTCCCAAGCGAGTATGGTCAATGTGTGGTGTTCATGGTTCACGATCGTGCATCGGGTGTATTTGTTCCGGTGATTTACATTTTCGGCACGTCTCGTACTGGAGATTTCTACTGGGATATGATCCACTTTGTGGTGCAAGCCACGGACCAGCAGATCAACCCTGCTGAACTAGTTTACGGTTTTGAGACTGGGCTAATGGACGCGCTGCCAACTCAGTTCCCGAACGCGATCGTGCTGGGGTGTCTGGTCCATTTGAAACAGGTACTTCGGCGCGCCGTGAAGCGCTACGCGATCCCAGAAGAAGAGTGTATCATTGCTATGACGCGTGGGGTTCTAGACATGCTCACTGCTATCGATCCAGCACAAGGCGAAAAGGGCATTAAGTGGGTCAAGCGTGACAATAAGCTGCGCTGCGCACATGCCGGGTTTTCTACTCTGTCGAGAAGTGGGGTGAGCTATGGAGTTACTTTGATCGCACTTGGATCGAGAAGTACTCCATCGACGCGTGGAACGTGTTCGGTCTGAATAAGGAGCTGGTTGCGCGGGCGAATAATCCTCTTGAAATATTAAACCGAGAGCTCAAACGTCGATTCCCAGCGGCACATCATTCGATGGCAACGTTCGTGACGGTAATCAAGACAATCTCAGCTGAATATATTCGCCGCGTCGCAGATGCTCCTCGGGGTCGGGACCGCCGCGTCCCAAGAGAGATCATTCAATTGCCGCAACCTGTCGAGATTCCGTCTGACACAGAGAGCGACTTGGAAAACGAAGCAGCTGAAGCCTTCCGAGCCTCCGACACTGCTCTTTCGTTCAATCTCTTTGTAGGCCTTGCCAGTTTACCATCCCAAGCGGCAGTTCTTAGAAATAATACAATCTCTTACCTCTAAAGCTCTCTTTGTATTTATCTATGTCGCACACTTGTCACTTCACTACCCTGATCATACGATCTGAACAAAACCCTGATCAGTTCTGCATAAGACCATATATCATTGGCACTGGGCCATTTACCACCTCCTGTCTTCCATATATTGCAGCAAAGCCCATGGCGTGCGTCGTGCATCATTCGCCCCTATTTGAGTGAAGCCACTTCACAATTTCTAGGTGGCCATTTTTAGCTGCTCTATCCCTCGCGTATTCCATCATTTCTGTTCTGTTGGTGCTTAACCACTGCACAATTTCCAAGTATCCTGTAGTAGTCGCAACATCCATCGCAACAGTGTTGCAGCCTTCAGAGCGATTGTGGTGCAACCATGGTACGACGTCGAGATGATTATTCTCAGCGGCCCCATCCATTGCGTAAGTGCTGCATCCAGATGTGTTCTCGTGCGCCACTTCACGATGTCCAAGAATCCGTTTCTGGCCGCTCCTGTAATCGCCTCAGTGCTGCTGTCTGCGTTCTCTGCAATGTGAGTACAGCTATGTAACCATTTTACTATGTCGAAATGTCCTCGACTCGCTGCACGTGCCATCGTTCTCCTGCTGCAACCTTCAATGTTGTTCTCATGTAGAGACGCACGATATCGAAGTGCCCATTTCAAGCAGCTTTACTATCAGTGTGTATGACAAAGCACTTCATCGGATAGTGTTGAATGAGCCATTTAAAAGCCTCAAAATGGCCGTTAAGATGAGGTTAATGCTTAAAACAATCCGGCACGATACGGGGCTTCTGAATGATCCACATGAATAGCTCCAAATGCCCTTCATCAACTGTACCATTTAACGTCGACTGCAGATACACATTGGCCGACAAGCTGCACACCCACTGGAGCATTTTAAAAGTCCCATTAGCCGCGGCGAATGTAGACCACGCGCCAAGCGTAGCGCAGTGGGAGTTTCTATCCGTTCCCATATCCACTTAACCAGCTCAAAATGATTTTCGGCAATTGCAATCCCAACAACGTCAGCATCCCAGCTCGTATCGTCATCGTTAACGACTAACCAGTGCGCGATTTCCACTCGATCGAGTTCTGCAGCATATCCGAATGCTTCTCTGGGCAGATAGCATTCTGTAAAGTGCGTCGACAGTAGCTGCACCATTTCCATATTCCCCACATTGATAAATTGGCCACCGGTTCTGAAAACTGATATTGGCGGAAATTCGGATGCAGAATACTGCTGTTGGCAGGCTCGCTGGCGAGTGTCGAGAGTTTCCGACGGAGGAGATAAATGAAATTGACCCTGTAAACGCGAGGGAGCGAGACTTCCCGAGACCAGTCGAGAAATGAGTGGAGGGAGGCCACTACGTGCGGTAAAACAGAGAGCTTCGAACCCATCGCGACAGACAACACGGGCGCAGACTAGAGCTTGGGCGTGGGGAAGCGCTGTAACGGGGTTACACGTAAGTGGCTACACGTAGCCACTTGGTTACATGGAGGGTTCTCGAACGTTGGTGTAAGACACACCAATGGTTACACTTTGCAGACCGCTGGTCTGTATGCATTTAGGCTTCCTATTGGTAGATAAGCATTTCTTTCTACCAATTAGATTAACAGGGTTCTGACAGCCATCGGATGGCAGAATACCTTTCATATAGGATATCAGTTTTAGGAGGAAGCCCAGTCCAGACATAAATCATAAATAACAGTTCCCATTTTAACCCAAAACGGCTTTCAGCTTTTCTTATTTTAGTAAATCAATACTTTCGGACGAAAGCATAGTTAATCTAAGTTTAAGCAAACTACGCTTCCTCGTACACGTGCGCTAACGTGTAAGCCGAAGTAGTGGGCACAGCGTTGACCTATTACACCTGATAGCACTTTGTAGTCCGTCCAACGACCGACTACCTGACGTGTTCGTATGGAATACGAACATAGGGCCGAGAACCAACCCATGGACGGTAATCCGTCCATGCGTGGCCCGAGCGAGTCTGCAACGCACATTGCGCGTGCAGACTGACCCCACCTGTCGGATCCAGAGTGGGAGGCACTCCAAAGACTGGCAACAGTCATTGGGGAGGCGGCCGTAGCGACGATGCTACGGACGTTGTCACCGACAGAGCAACACGGTGATGCTCTGGGCTTCATAGTCAAGGAGCAGCGAGATGCTGCTGCCGCTACGGCTACGGCGGCGTCGTCCGGTACGACACTGCGCGTGCAGTCATTAAAACTGCACGTAAGCAACTATGTGGGAAAAGAGGGAGATCCACTTATCCGATGACTTGTCGAGGTCGACACTACCATTGCAGCTCGACGCATCTTCGACGATCCGTCGAAGGTTGCGTTCGCCATGTCATGTCTTGGCGGACGAGCGAGGAGCTGGGCGTATGGATGCCGGCTCACGGGCGCTACGTGCTTCAGCACGTACGCGGAGTTCAAGGAGGAACTCAGACAGGCGTTTGAGCCTCCTAAGAGACTAAGTAAAGCTTACTCGAACGCAGTGGAAACAATTTATAGTTCACATTTCGCTAAAGGCGAGCGATGAAACACAATGGTATTTGGTCGTCGAAACGCCTGCAGAGATCAAGGCGATGCAGCTCAAGCTATACAAGCATCTCGTCAACACCACTACAGCGGAGACCGTCGGGAACCAATGGCTTTCTTCATGAAGAGGGAAAACTGTCAAGCTATTGACTTTTTAGCGTGGCACCGTTATTTCCAAGGCGTAGGTCCTGGATAAATTTGAGGCGACCTGCTTTCGTCCTCAACAAACCGATCGGGCTGGTGCTACAGCTGACGTTTCCCTCCGCGAAGTTGCAGCTGAGCTAGAAACACACGGGGGATCTGGTTTCCAGGCCTCAACAGTGACGTGGCGGCTGTGGGCAAACCATGCCATCAGGAATCTCAACCGTTCCACGTGAAGGAATACAATTTCATAGCCCCAATTTTAGTCTAGCAATTGCGAGTTCCATCTTCACAAGTGGAGGCACAGATTGTCAATCCTCGGACGGTCAGCCAGAATGGCGCTAGATTGTGTGAACGGGGCCCTTATTGACAAGGAGGTATTGCGGCAAGACTGGAGTGCTTTTGGGCAACGTAGGACTGCTCACAGAGAAAACTTGATGTCACAGAAGAATGTCATTGAAGCGTTTATTGCCGACTTTGAGCTGGTGCCTATTGCGGACGTCATTGGCCCGATTCCACAAATGAAGAACTTAGATGATTTCGGCCATGTGGAGTAGCTAGTTGGCCAAGTTGTTCTCGTAGTCGTTGTGTTCATCTCTATCTCAATCCTAAATCGTTTTCTTCGCTGATCAGTTCTTGCTCGTTCCCTCGGATATCTGGTACTTGCCGCTTCTCCGTTGGCATGATATCATTAGGGCCAAAGCCACGTTGGGTCTTCCGGCCGCAATGTTTGAGCACCCTCGACATGTTGAACCCCACGGAACGGTAGGAGGTCTTGCATGCTAGATTCATTGTAATGACGCAAAAATCCCTTCTTCACTACCCGAACATGTACTTGATGGGATTGAAGAATGGGTATTACGCTGCAAGGAATACAGGCACAATGCCTATGCTTCTGAGAAAGGGGATGATCTCAGGGTGTCAATATATAGAGGCACCGTCCCGGATCCACACGGAACGAGAACCAGGATATCGCCTAACGCTCCCGCTCTCTGGGCAAGCGAAGTATCGGCAGCACTTTATAAAATTAATCCTATCTAATGTCGCTTGAGTGTCAAAGTAACCAATAACCCGTGTACACGGATAACTGACAAAATAGGCACTCTCAGTTTGCGCTGTAAGTCAGCTCTAATCGCAAGTTTCTGTCCTGTGCGTGAGTAACCGAGTTTTCGGATCATCTCGCAATTATCGAAAAATACCTCGTCCAGAAAAAAACTAGATTATGATGGCTCCAGTCGGTGTGAGCTTGCTCATCTACGAAGGGAAATATATCACGCTCTTTGATGTACATACTCGTATTTCAAGGCCCTTCCATGTCAGTCTGTAGTCGTGGACAAAGCGCCAAACCGAAGACATTGAGATCGTAATATGATGAGCGTGCGAGAACGCCTCTTGCGCTTCATCTAGATTGGTCAGTGGGGTATAGCAGAACGCACAAATACCGTCAGAGGTGGATTCCACATACAAACCACAACAATCGATGAGTTAGGTCGGTGTTTGTACGGCCTGCGCGGAGGGTGGTCCTCTCGCGGTTCGGCCCGGCCGGGACAGGCGTGCGGTCTCGCACTTGCCCGGATTTCGACTAACCAAGTCGGACTCTCCGAGGCTCAGCCGAGTCCGACTCGGTTGACTCGTACACAAACCCTGTGCCCTCCACCAATGAATGGACGACGGCGCGCGAGCATTTTTACAGGTTACCGAGTGCGAAGGCAACTCAGCTAGAAGTGTTACGGCACCCGGGCTGTGCGGTGTTTTGGCCCACCGAGCTCGGCGGGGCCTTCTCTTAGCACATAGCGAGACTCTTGCCTTTCCCAAACCGAGCTAATCTCTTGGCGCTGCCAGTCGAGTACCCTACAAGCTATGCCTCTCGGGTACTCGCAGCAGACATAACCCGGTTCTGTGCAGGGATTTACTGGATGAGAGTACACGCGTCTTGGACTAGAAAATTCTGCTCTGTTATCTGTTACCTTCCGGGGGCCTCATTGGGCTCCTCTTATTCTCTCCTATGCGTCCCATACAAATATCAAGTGAAACAAAGTCGTCCCGGATCTCATCCGACCTTTCCGCCGAGCTCAGGTGACCGTTCAACTCAGCGGCTATCCGGATAATGGTATCCGACCCAACCGCCGAGCTCGTACGATGACCCACTACTCTCAAGCCTTCGTCCGGCTAGCGCCAAATCCGGTGGTGGGCCATGTAGAAATCCCTACATCACACCGGTGGATGCTTCCATAGAAATCACACAACCCCGCTCTGTGATCGGAAGATAACTTCTTGTTAGACGCGCTTTTCACGCTCGTTCAAAGCTCCCAGTACCCTCACAGACGCGAATCCAGTTGCCGATCGTGGTATTGGACTTGTGGTACACGTGGGCGAGCTCCTTCCGCGAATAGCCGACGATGTAGAACCCGCACTACATCACAGCAAGAGTGTTGGTGCCACCATAACTCGTAATACGGGCAACTAGTTAGGAGAGAACGTTCTGACAGCTCTTGTGCTCACGAACCTGATGCACACGAAGCCCGGTTCCCTACGCGGACGTCCCAGCGTAGCTCTTCACAGCCGATTCCGCACTCGACCTTGCACCGAAGTCATTTTGGGCCAATCGCGTCGAACCGAAGACCCGCGACAATTTGGTGGAGAAGCAGGGTATCTTCTTGCCGAATATCGTAGGAACGTGAACGCGGAGTGAGCCGCTTGAAGATTCTTGGCAACGAAACGCCAAGGCGAAGGCGTAAGGGAGTGGAAACGCAATGAGCACCCACGGTTGGTCCAGTGAAGGACACGGTGGCGGGACAGGCGAGGGGGTCGGAGGTTGCCCCCCCCACACACACACACACAGACTTGAAACGGAGACGCCTGATCCTGCTGAGATTCGAGAGGAAGAAGAGGAAGCGGCGCCGAGGATATCGCTCGCGGCGACGAGCAGGAGAGAGTTCCGGCTAGGGACGGTCAGGGCGGTGACGTGGAACACGGAACGCTGCGTCAAACTTACCAAGGGGCTAGAGGCTACGAGGCGCAGACGGATCAAGGTGAGGATGAAGACATGTTCGGCATCGCGCCCTCGTCGCCAAGGACGATGTGGAGAGCGGTGTCGGTACTGGAGACGCCCCGAGGGTGAGAGCTGTTCAATGAGTTCCTCGAGCAGTTGGCTCGACAACCGGCGCCAATTGAAGAACTGACTCAATCTGGAACGGCGATCGACGCGCCTGTGGGGATTACGACGACGAAGGTCCCAATACACCGCCAAGGAGTGGCGTTCTCTATGGATCCGTCTCGTCCTTCGTTACAACATGTGGGGAACGCTAGAGGTGACGTTCCAATGGTCACGCCTGCGTACGCGACGTCTGACCGTCGAACCCAGTCCGGTGAAAGCGTTCCTGCTTCCGGCCTGAGTCACCAAGGGAGCGGACAAGCTCAAGGGTTGGTGCAGAGTGGAGTGGAACGTCCCGGCGCGGCTGGAGCGACACTCGGTCGAACGACTCGGCAGGAGGCCGAGGAACTCTACCGGCCCAGTCTACTGTGACGCCGATGGTTGGAACTGGAACGTCGACGGCAAACCCCGCTTTACAGGCGTTCCTCGTAGACACCTTGATTCAAGCACTCCAAAGATTCTCGGTGACGAGTGAAGCCCCGACGGATGCTACGAGCTCAAGCAACAGTGCCCGTGTCTCGCCATATGACGACCTCGACTGAGTACATGCGAGCGGAGCCTGACCGACTGGTGAGTTCTCCGATGGCTGGGCACCTGGGCTCAGTGTCCCCGAGGGTGACGTTGCCGACTCCGGCGTCGACACCTGTCGGAATGTCCATGGCCGCAATTCCTTCGTATGGAGGTGTGTCCATCCAAGTTCCAAGCGCCAACAGGGACGAGGTGGAAAATGGAACACTCCGACCGGGTGCTTTCTACCCTCCGTTCCAGCCTCCGATGACGACTACGTCTGGGTGGAACTCTACTGGAACGTTGCCTGCGTGGTTTGCAGGGCCCGCAACACCGACACCTGTGAATTATGGTAACCGGGGGAGAAAGGTACCAGACGAGTACGGGACTTCCACACGGGCCGGAGACGAGCCAGTTCAACAGCAAATAAGGTTGGTATGGAACGCCGGCATCTGGAGGTTATTCTCGGCAGAACGTTCCAATCATTGGGATTCCGACCGAGTTACGGAACGCTATGAAGGTTATCGTTCCGTTCTACTCCGACACCACTACGAGCGAAAGAGCGGCCGCGTTCTGGCGCTCATTCGAGAAGTGCACGTATGGAATGGATGGTCAGATGCGGTTGACAGCTTTTGAGCAGTGCCTCAAGGGTAAGGTGGGACAAGAGTGGTGGTATAACTCGAGGATCGATAGTTTCGAAGCGTTGCAAGTGTGATTTCACAATCGTTTTTTCTGCCAGACGCCTGCGCAGTTGTGGAACCGGCACAAGACTGCTAAGCGGAACCGTGGTGAGTCCACTGAAGAGTGGGGCGACAGAATCGCTACAGTGTGCGAAGCTTTCAACTACTATGAGCCGCGCATGAGGTATGAGTTCTTCCTGGATAGCCTGTGCAACAAGCAAATGAGAGCGGTGCTGAACGCAAGTATGGTCACGTCGATTCCTGAAGCTTGTACCTTACTGCTGTACAAGAACCTGCACTTACCAGTGGAGGAGGAGGACGAGTTTGCCGGAGATGGAACGCTCCCGTCCAGTACGAGTAGCTTGACGTCGACTCAATCGCAGATGCTCCAGCAACTACAGCAGATGAACCAGATGATGCTGAAGCAACAACAGGGTTCTGGAACGCATCGTGGATTCGTTAACGCCGTGGCGCCAACTGAACCTCAAGCTTCTGGCGCTCCAACTTCGGGTGGGAACGCTAACGCGAACCTTGGACCACTTAAAATCCGTCTTGGACTTGACATTCGAACCACGGAAGGAGAGATTGTGTGTGGTCGATGTGGGCGCAAGGGCTGTAGTCGCGAGAATTGTCCGCGTGAGAGAGGCCGTTGTAATAGGTGCCAGCGCGACGGCCACTATTTCATGGAGTGCAACTGGCCGAGGCCTCAAGGCAATACTCGAAACGGGGAACGTCGCGTTTCTGAGTGTTACCTCTGCCAGCAGAAGGGCCACACAGTGGCAATGTGTCCGGACATTGGCAATCTACGAGGGCTGGCGAGGAACGCTTCAGAACCTGGAACGTCCGCACCATCTGGAACGTCCCAACAATGAAGGGGGCAGGGGGAAGGGGAAGGAAGTGTCGCTCCTTCCTCTTGCCTTGTTGGCGACACAAAGAGAGATGAGGGTTCACGAGAGAAGGGAATGGCTAGTGGACCCGAGAGGACTCTCGGAAGAGGTGTGATGAATGGTGAAGACGCTCGTGACGTTCCCGTCGCGAGCGTGACGACTAAAATTGCGGAAACTGAATTAGGAACGAATATCGGGAGCGGTCCCACGGAACGGACTGGCTTCGAACAAGACGGAAGGATTGAGGGCTCTACGAGGAGGCTCGATCAAGAAGGGGCGGGCACGGAGGAGGCAACGGAACGCTCCAAAGTGACACTGGACTGGGGAGGAGGAACAAAGGAACGTTCCCAAGTGATACGGAACGTAAAGAGGGGAGCAACGGAACGCTCCGAGACGGCGTCAACACCCAAGGATGAGTGTAAGAAAGGAGAGGAGGCTGAAGTGCCGTCCACCAGCTCCGCACGGTATAAAAACGCACTCAAGTCGAACACGGAGGACGCCTCTAGCGTCAGAGCAGGTCGATTCTCGGCAGTTATTGGAATGGCGGGAGAAAGTAAAGTCGAGACTGAGCCTCTCGAGGTCGAGAATGACGAGGAAAGTACCAAGGGAACGGCATCTACGAGTTGCTACGATTGTCTGTTTACCAACGAGGAGCTGGACATGCTCGAGCGCGGTGGAGATCAAGTGGTGAAAGATGAACCCGAGGAGTACGAGGAGGAGCTAGAGGAGCGGTTATTCCCTTTGGATGACAAGGGGGTTATGCTGCGTGTCCAGCGGAACGCTGAGGAACAAGAGAAGCCGCCACTCGCGGAAATGAGCGCGGTGCTGGGAATGTCTGAAGAGGTGTTGGAACGCACGCGAGACGTCTCGTCTGGAGCACTTGGAACGCCGGAGTACTGGCTGAATTGGTACGCCGATACATCAGAGACGTCAACGGAGGCGAAGCGCGCCAACAGGAACTTCCGGGAAATTGAAGGGTCCGATGTACGGTCGCAACCAGCTGTCAGTTCGGTATTAGCGAGCGAGGGAGAGCGTATCAGCTCCGAAGGGTCGACTGAAGACGCGGTGGAACGCGAGTTCGTGCGGAACGTGTGCATTGGACTCGACGGGACTGCCGTCTCGAACTCGAAGAGCCCTGAGGAAGTGGTTGGAACGCTGCCTTTCAGATGGCGTTCCATAATTCGCAGCCGAGTCTACGAACTCTTAAAACAAGGACAGAACGCCGAAGAGATCCGTCTACCGCAAGCTCCTGAGGGTTTGGAACGCGTTGACGCTGAAGGCATCCCTCCCTTGCGAGACAAAGTAGAAGAAGGCTCTCTGGATGAGAAATCGCTGCGTGACTACTTCGTAGATGTGGGTGGAAC
Organism: Phytophthora idaei; assembly: GCA_016880985.1. NCBI lineage: Eukaryota > Oomycota > Peronosporomycetes > Peronosporales > Peronosporaceae > Phytophthora > Phytophthora idaei. The sequence goes on along the minus strand of QOKR01000217.1, from coordinate 35,391 downwards.
GCTGAGTGAAGCGTTCCTAAATAGGGCGATATCGTGGGCCCGATGTTATCACGGGGATAATGCTGCTGTCATCCGTGACAAACTGCGTGCCAGGGAAAGGGAGACTCCGGATAAAGCGGAACCCGTCGTTGCAGCCGGTGCGACGAATCTACGGGAAATAGTGACGTTTGATGTACCAATGAAAACGCTGGACGATGAGGGGCTCCAAATAGCTGATGAGGCGCCCGAAGACTATTCCGTAAACGCGAGAAGAGCACCGAAGCCGCGGAGACGACCTGGGTTGCGCGAAGTGAGCGGCGGCGACGCCACTGAGAATGAGGAGGGTGTTGTGCCGGAAGGCAACCGCGTTATCTGCCGTAGCGGTGGTGTGCTAGCGCTGTCCGACGGCTTCATTGCCTGCTGCCCGTCCGAAATGCTAGCCGACACTGGTGCCATCGCCAGTCTAGTCGACAAGCGAGTACTGAAACGACTCGGTCGAGCCTCCGAACCTCTCAGACCTTATACGGGAAGTCTGGATAGCGTCTCGGGGCATGTTATCCGCGATAGTGGTGTTATCGACCTGCCCGTGACACTTGGAACGCTGGAGAGGACGTCTCCCTTCGTGGTGGCCGACCATTTGTTCGTTGACGCAGTCCTTGGAACAGACTCGCTCCGAGTGTTCGGTGCGGTAATCGACCATGAAGAGCAGAAGATGACGTTGAAGGGAACAGGAGATGTGATCCCGTTAGGCGCGACGAGAGTGGAGGAGACCTACGCGGCCTCGGAAAACTCGTCAGTGCGCCTGGAACCCGGTCGTGAGGCGCTGGTGCGCTCGAGCGTACGTGGAACGGTAAGGAACCATTCGGTTGTGCTGGTAGAAGGTGTTCCCGGATCGGACGAGTCATTGAGAATCGCGAGAACGCTCTGTACGGTCGCAGATGGAACGGTGTTAGTGGAAGTCTGCAACGCTTCCACTGAGGAGATTGAGATCAAGGCAAGCGCCTACGTCGCCGCTGTGACTATCGTTCCAAAATCGGCTTTCACGGCTAATGTTCCAAGACGAGATGGAACGTCGAGGGGCATTATTGCTGTATTGTGCGCGATAAATGGGAACGCATCAGCGAAAGTTGGAACGGTAGAGGCTGAGATGGCTGGCGCCATGGACAACGCTGGGGAAGATGACTTCGAGGTGGACTTTCAGGACTTGTTGCTCGGGGCCGAACAGAGGAGACTCTTTGCGGAGATGTTGAAGGGCATGAGGGACTTGTTTGTCGAACCTCCAAGAAACCTGGATGGACGGAGCTCCTGAAGTTTAGTATCGATACTGGAACGCACCTGTCGATCAAACAAGCTCCTTGCCGAGTGTCGAAAGCTGAAGGAGATGTCATGGAGTCGGAGATCCAAGAATATCTGGACCTCAGTCTTATTAGACCTTCGACTAGCCCCTGGGCCAGTCCTGTGTTGATGATACGGAAGCCTGATGGTGGAGTTCGATTTTGTATCGACTACAGGAAGCTGAACGCTGTTACCGTGAAGGACAGTTATCCGATGCCTTGATTGACGACATCCTAGACGTTCTTGGGAACGCTAAGCTTTTCTCTACCATGGATATTGCTTCGGGATATTGGAACGTTCCGATGAACCCGTACAGTGCCGAGAAGACGGCTTTTACCAGTAAGTTTGGACTCTAAGAGTGGCTGGTCATGCCTTTTGATTTGTGTAATGCCGTGCCAGCTTTCGAACGTCTCATGGAGAACGTTCTTGTCGACGTCAAGTGGAGAACTTGTCTTGTTTATCTGGACGACTGCGTCGTCTTCAGTGACGACTTCCCGACTCACTTGATCCGGGTACGACAAGTTTTGGAACGCTTCCGGGCTGCTGGTTTTAAGCTGAAGATGAAGAGGTGCAATTGGGGACGCGACAAAGTAGCGTTCCTGGGATACATCGTGACTCCTACTGGTATCATTCCGAACCCTGGGAAGTCAAAAGCCGTGATGAATATCGAGCGACCGCATGACTTGCATACGGTTAGAGTGTTCCTGAGATTGACTAGATACTTTAGACGCTATATACTGGGTTTCGCTGCGATTGCTGCACCGTTGGAACGTTTAAAGCAGAAGGGTGTCGCGTTCCGCTGGAACGACGATTGTAAAGTGGCGTTCCGACAACTACAACGAGCTTTGGTGTAGCCTCCAATACTGGTGTATCCCAACTTCAAGAAGCGGTTCAAGCTCTACGTGGATTCGTCACACCTGGCAGTGGTTGCGTGCCTTATGCAGGAGGTTGACAAGCGTGACAGGGCCATTGCTTATGCCAGCAAGATTCTGGTGGGTTCTCAACGGAACTGGGTCAACAAGACAAGTGGAACGACCGAGTTTGAGTGCTGGGGAACCGTATGGGCTACGCGCAAGTTTCGATGCTATCTCGAACACGCTGAGCTCGATTTATTCACTGATCATCAGGCCCTCATGTGGATCTTTGGTGAGAATACGAGGACCTCGAACGCGAAGTTGGCTCGGTGGGCGATGGAGCTGTCGCAATTGCGATTCAAGGTGCACCACCGACCTGGGACGTCAATGGGTCATGCTGACGGCTTGTCGAGGTTTTACCACCGACCTGATTCGAGTGTAGTTGGCGCCATTCGGATGTCCGATCTTCTTAATGCCGACGAGAACGATGCTTCAACCAGAGATGGAACGCAGACACAGGATGGAACGATCAACCGGAACGCTACCGACATTCCAGTCGTAGTCGGGGAGCCTAATGTGACTCCTAGTGGGGAACCAACTGAAGGTGTTCCGCCTTCTGAGGAAGCACCAACGGGGACCAAACCCCTCACGCAAGCAGAGCAGGAGGAGGACCTGCAAGGGAGAACCCAGGAGGCCGACCCGTCTCCGGTCGATGCGTTTGGACTGGATTACGATTAGTTCGTTGCAGAACTGGAACGCGTACCTTGGATGCTAGCTCTGAAGGCTTTCCTGAACGATGGTGCCTTGGCTTTAGACCCCCAACTGCAATTAAGCGCGCTGAAGATGTCGCCCCATTACCTGATTCGGAACGCTGTCTTGATGCGTCCCGTTCACCTGGGAGCGCGTGCCGGTCCAGCTAGAACTATTCGCGTTCCCGCTGTCCCGCTACCGTTCATTGAGAGTTTTTGCGCTATTGCCACGCGGATATCTTCTCAACTCACTTGGGAAAGACGAAGACAGCTGATAAGATGAGACCCCACGCTTATTGGCACGGCTGGAAAAAGGATGTGGTCGAGTACGTGCGCGAGTGTTCCATTTGCAGTGGTGGTAAGGGACGCAGACCATGGAGAGCTGGTCTCATGCAACGAATGCCGGTCCAGGACCTGTCGGGTCCGTTTTCATTGCTTGAGGTTGACGCTATCGTACCTTTGGTTGTTACACCTCGAGGGAACAAGCACATTTCGGTTTTCGTGGACTATTTTACGCGCTGGGTCGAGGCTTTTGCGGTGGCCTCACTGGACACGATTTCTTTCGTGGACGCTATGATTGAGGGAGTAATATGCACACATGGAGTGCCAGAAAGACTGCTTAGTGACCGCGGTTCGAACTTCACGTCTAATTTGGCCCGATCGCTGTATGAGACTCTTGGGATTACGAAACTGTTTAGCTCCGCGTACCACCTGCAGACTCAAGGTCTTGTGGAACGGTTCAATGGAACGCTAATGGGTATGCTACGAATGTACGTGAGTGAGACGCAGACCGATTGGGACGTGTATTCACCAAGGGTCCTATTCGCGTACCAGACTGCTTATCATGATGGTCAGGGCGGTACTCCGTTCTTTGGTTTGTACGGACGTGATCCCGTGCTGCCTATCGACTTAGCATTCCTAAATACTGGAAAGGACTGGAAGAGTAATGAGGTCGCAGTGTACAGAAGGAAATTGTACCACTCGTTGCGAGACTCGCGTCGACTGGTGGAATGACAGCTGATCAAAGCCCAAGGCAGACACGAGAAGCGACTAGACAAGCAAGTGAGAGTCACGTATGCTGAAGGAGACGCGGGTTGGGTGTACCAATTCTACAGAGCTCGACTAGGGGAACGCAAGACGAAGAATTTGGTGTTCTCTTGGCACGGTCCCTACCGTGTTGTAGGCCAAGTCGGGAGGAACGCCTACAGGGTCACGATTCCAAGTCACCCGAACAAGATCGTCACCGTTAACCTGAACCGTTTGAATCGTTTTCGTGGTCCCTGGAGTCGACCGTTCGCAGACGAGATAACGGAAGGTGCGGAAGAGAACGCGTCTGAAGATGGAACGGGTCCTCTACAAGAGGAGGACCTACCGTCTACTAGTTTCGTGGAACGTCTGTCAGTAGGCGGCGAGGAGACTGCTTTCTCGGGAGTGTCTTCACCGATTGTGGACATCGTCGCAAAACGGATCTAAGCACGCGAGTTTCAGTACCTGGTACTCACTGCCACGTACGAGACGTTTTGGCTGTCCCGAGCTGCCTTGGCGCCTGAATTTGGAAAGCTGATCCGTGCGTTCGAGGACACAGACCGAAAGAAACATGGGCTGCCGGAGTTGCGTCGGAACGCCAGGTTGGTTGAGGCCAGCGCTGACGTTGACGACGCCGAAGTGTTGTTCTAGCTGGCAAGTGGACCAGGTAGAACGGGTGTTTGGGAACGTGGGAGTACCAATACACCGAGTGGCGTGTTTATACTTTTCTATTTCGGAACGTTGCGAGATTGTTCTCTCGGAACCCTAGGAGATTGGTTGTTTGAGAGCGATACGGGATTCTCTAATCTGGAGCGATGATAATTTTGTGTCTTGGAACGCGGTGGGATTCACCACTATGAGACCCGAGAGAGGGCTGGAGTGTCCGAGGGACCGACAAGGAGACTTGCTAGGAGAAGGCATAAGGAGAACGGTGGAACGTTTCGCTTGAGTGTTAAAAGGGGAAGGGTGAATGCGTGGAACGGAAGCAAAATTGGCACGCTAGTTCTGGAACGTTACGGGAATCGCTTGTCGGCGGTCTCTTTGTTGTCGCCTTCTTATTCTTCTTCATCGCCCTCCTTTTCGGTAGCTTCTTCTTTGGCAGCTTTCTTCTCGTCAGCTTCATCTTCGTCTTCGACTTCGACTTCGACTTCGACTTCATCGGCTGGCGGGTCAGCGTCTTCAGTGATCGCAGCGGATTTCTCGTCCTCGTCGTTCTCTTCCTCGAAGTCGAACCAGTCGTCACGCTGGAGCTCGGAGCTGGAGACGGGTCGAGTGGTGGGAATCTCGTAAGTGCCGACTGAAATCTTGGCGACGAGCTCGTCCTGGATCTTCTTAACGCTGTAGTTATTGACCAGCGACTTCCAAGGCTCTTCGGTCCTCGGCCCGGCCCACGTATCCTTCGGCTTGACGCTCGACATGATATCGCGACGAACGCGCACCAGAGCCGGAAGAGAGAGGCGGTTCTTTTCGTTAGCCTTCGGGTCTAGCGCTTCAGTCGACTCGAGGAGGGAACGCACACTTGGGTACCCGTAATTGGCGATAGCCGAAGGGTCGAGAGCGTTCCCGTGCGTCGCCGTGTATCGGCCTTGTCTTTCCGAGCCAGGGTGGTGAGGTCTTCAGCAAGCGGTCCGGCGTACGGGCGTCCTTCGTGATTCACCCTGCCTGGCTGGCCCCCGAGCCAGTACAACTCTGGGTGTTGGTCCAGCATCTCCAGGAACGCAAAGAAGCCCCACGCCTCAATGCAGAAGCTGGTGAAGACCAACCGGGCTTGAACGGCACGCAATTTCAGCTTGCGACGGTTTCCATGGGACGCTTTCGACTCAAGTGGAACGTGGAACGCCCAGTACCAGAAGGCGCGCCGGTTCGACATCCAGCCTCGCCAGTGCGCCCGGTGAACATGTCGGAACTTGTCGGTGTCGTACCAGAGGGCACGACCATGCCACGGGTACGCGAGACGCCACGGCTTCTTTCCCGCGGCCTCTGCCTTGGCCAAGACGGCGGCAATGGCTGCGCTCACGTACTTGGGTGCCTTGGCGTTCACGTCGAGCAGAGTTGCGAACACGGCCGACGGAATGCAGACGATGCCCTTCTTCTCGTCCTTCTTGGACTTGCTCGTGGAACGCGATTTCTGGGAGGGTGGTTTGACGGTCGAGTCGTCGCTGCCCGCCTTGCGCTTGGAACGCGCCGGCATCTTGCCTTGAGACGACTTACGGGACGACAGCACTGGAGACTCGGCGGGCACAGGCGCGGGAGGATCGGCAGAACTTGGAACGTTGGAAGCCGGAGGATCCGGAAGAGCCAGCACTGTGCCGTGAAGGACAGCTCCTGCTTTGTGGTCCGTCACGTCCTCGGCGAGCTGGCCCAAGTGCTTCAAGCCGGTGGACATAGCGTTGCTGTGGAGGTGGGCGCGCATCTCGGTCCAGCATTGCTGGTGGAGCGTCCGGGCGTCTTCGCTTGATGTCCCGTGTTCTTCCCGGTCGAGTGCGGCAGGAATGCCCGGACTCGCTTTAATTTGGCGGCTGTAAGTCACGACGACATGGTGCGGGGCGGAGAAGTGTAATGGGCCAGCTCTGTGCCCACTACTTCGGCTTACACGTTAGCGCACGTGTACGAGGAAGCGTAGTTTGCTTAAACCGAGGTTAACTATACTTTCGTCCGAAAGTATAGATTTACTAAAATAAGAAAAGCTAAAAGCCGTTTTGGGTTAAAATGGGAACTGTTATTTATGATTTATGTCTGGACTGGGCTTCCTCCTAAAACTGATATCCTATATGAAAGGTATTCTGCCATCCGATGGCTGTCAGAACCCTGTTAATCTAATTGGTAGAAAGAAATGCTTATCTACCAATAGGAAGCCTAAATGCATACAGACCAGCGGTCTGCAAAGTGTAACCATTGGTGTGTCTTACACCAACGTTCGAGAACTCTCCATGTAACTAAGTGGCTACGTGTAGCCACTTGCGTGTAACCCCGTTGCAAGAAGTGCTGGCGGGAAGGAAGTTTGAGAACTGAAGGATCTCGTTTCCCTTCACTTAATGGCTGCCAAGGGCACGTGCGAGTAACGACCAATGGGAAGCGGCGGAAAAATGGAACGTATGGATGGATACTGACCTCGAAGAATCTGGCGTCATCTGGGACGCTGGTTCTAACGGACGGATCGGACGGCCGGTTGCCATGGGGGAGATCACTTGGAAATATCGGATACGATGGAGACCTGGAGTGCATGGAAGGAGTTGGTGGGCCCGCCTACGATGACTGAAGCAAGTGGAGAGATGTCTTTGATGGGTGGTGCCGTTGCTGGAACTGTCGTGTGGGTGATTTACTACACCACTCAGGAACGTCTCGTGGGCGTTCCTGGAGAGTGTGTCGGACGGTGGTCACGCCGCGTACTTCTTCTGGCACACGCGCGGCGATCGTTATTTGGAGGCGGCTCGGAGCGCTCAAGTCCTCGCCCTGCCTCCTGTCGAATATGCCTGTGCGCTCGTGACGCTAGCGTTCCTGATTCCGATCGCGGTGCTTCGGGACTACGAGGCATGTTTTGGCATCACGGGACGTCTCTGTTTAAAATGGTGCGAAACGTTCCACCATTCCTGCTGCCTGTTTGTTCCTGATGCTATCCAGCTACTATGGGTGTCGTCGTGCAAATACGCGCGAGCAACTGGTGAAGCAGTGGTGGCCGTTATGGACCGGACCGGTGATTTTATTGTGGGTGCCTACTTACTAGCGTCGCTACTGTTGTCGATCCTGATCTACTTACCGCGCCTGGTGTACGAGAGCGGGGAAGGCGTACTTTGTGGTTGGATGGGCGTCGTGTTGATTGTGTTGAATGTGGACATTTACCTGGACTTTACGATCACGTGTTGCTACTGGAACGCCGCCGTATTGTTGGTGGGCTGCTACAGCCACCTGATGCAGTGCTACGAGAAGTCCCGTTCGAGTGCAGTGACCCACGAGGAAATGACACCCGATCGAAAGGGATTTGAAGTGGGGTGGGGACACCAAGAAGAAGTCGGCGGTTGTAGACATCAACTAACCGCGGTGTCACGGTCCACAGTTAGATGGTGGACTCGCGATTCTCGCTGACTGTATTCAGAAGGTCTGCTCTCTTGAGACTTTGTGTACCACGTCCAACCAACTCGGTCATCCAGCAAAGTCCTCGGCGTTCCAAGTCTAACTTGGAACGCTTGTCGACCGATTGCGGAGGGACGTCACGTTGGACCGCCACGAGGGAAGGATCTGTAGAGAGGTAGGGAGCTCCTCACTCATTGTGAGGCTGTGAGGTTGTAGGGAATAGCTCAGTCGTGATTTTTCCTTCTTTAAGAAGAGCTCAAGAATGCAAACAACTTACTTTTTCTTTGAACCGCTATCGTCTAAATTTTCCCACGTCGGCCTGTAAGATACACGACCCCAGGAATACACGCGACAGCTGCGGTTTGTTGTCAAGTAGTTCCGCACCGATTTCATCATGTGTTCAGCAGCAACGGACACGTACAACGCAAGCAAAATGGCAAACTTTGAGGCGAGCTCCAGTTTTGTGCGGTCTAATCCATTTATCTGATATTTAACAAAATATTGTATAATTTAATATATGTAACGTTACTTGATGCGCTGAAAAGAAGAAGAAAAAACACCTGTATAAACATACACTGCCTTCGACAGGTTGCAAATCGAATTGGTGCTTTACCGGTATTGCATTTTCTATACAATCACTTCGTAAGACAGTCAGTGTTGATTGGTTAAAACACTTTTTTGGGGGGGGGACTAATCTCAATCCATGAAGTTCACAAGCTCTTTCGAGGCGATAGTTACGCTCAGTGCTCTCAGTGATAGCAAATATCGCCTCACAAGAGCATACTACTCCCGTAGTCGTAAATCTATTCGTTACTTATACTGTGTTGGTTTTTTATATCATGTTAAATGGTAGAGAGTGCGTTTTCACTGTTTTCGAACGGGGTTTGCTACCTCTACTTGTCGCCGACAGCATAGCGTAGATGTCTTCGTCTCGCCCTCTACTAAATCCAGTATCTTGTTGAAGTTGATGCTCTAGATTTTAGCGATGCCCACGTGAATAGCATTCCCAGATGCACCGACCTCACTCAGGCCCCCCCCCACGCCCAGATCGGCGTCTTTCGCGCCGGCACCTAAAGCTATTCACACCCATACACCGGGCACGCTGAATCCGATGCTGATAATGTCTGAAGCTCCGACGCGGGAGCCTAGATCGACCCCACCAACGCCGATAGTAGCGACGGAAACGTGAGCGAGCATTGATGCATTTAGAGTATATAGTTCAACAAGGTTGTATAGGGACCAACAAGGAGCGCTCTAGGTTAGATTGTCTTCGAGATATGTTGCCGAGTAGAAGTAATAAACCCAGTCCGAACTCTTACGGGGTCGGCACGTACTAACCATTAACGAGTAGCTAATAGACACTTCCACCATGATGTATTACACTAGGAGAATTACTGCCAATAGCGCACTACAAATCCCCCGTAAGACAAGTCGTCTTACGATATGTTTTCAAAACCCAATGACGACTGCCAATACTGAAAAAAAAAGTTTAAAATCGAATGACACAACCTGTTTTTTGTAAAACGTAAGACGCTCTGTCTTACGGGACCTCTGTGAAACTAAGTTTTGTCTTACGAATAATCATGAATGCCGTATGATATTGCGTCTCCACCAATCAGAATCGCTGCCCAACCTGAACCAGACGTCATCCTTTTTCTTGGTTTCGAGACACTGTTTTGTATCGCTCGTAGCGACAAAAACGACTGGGAATTGGCCATTTTATCCACATTTTTGGAATCTAAACAGGGAATTGCACCCTATATCTAAATGTCACTATAGTCGTTTTAGTCCTAGACATAAATCGGTCGACCTACTCTTTGGTCCAATATTTAATGTCGAGTACAATAGCTCTACGACCCCGAAACTGCATGGTGTGTGGCTGGTGTTATCAATAGTCTGTCACGATCAGCGAGGTTGTTTCATACCGCACAACTTCATTCCAGCATGACTGACAGAAATGAAGTGGCAAGGGCGCCAACGCTTTGAGTTATTGTGAACTCAAGCGTACGTAGTTCGTTTCGTGTAGCAGGCACCTCCGTAGAAAAAGGTTTTAGCGTTTCTTCAGCTTGGGAAAGTTGGCCAAGGCGTTCGACAAAGGCAAGATCAGTATCACACGTCCTATATTGCTGGCGGACGTGTGGTCGGCACCATTCACACATTGGCCATAACATAATTTACCACAACGAGCGAGCTCGCTGCGACGCAAGCGACTCTGAACATGTCCCAATTGTACTGACAGATGTTATCATTTTCATCAAAACAAAACTGCAGAGAAGCGTGACACGACACACAAACGGACAGACAGACATTCGCCTCACACAAAATTTGTTGATGAAATGTTCCATTTTTGTACTAAGTTAAGTTAAATCGTTCATCCTATCAAAAGTACGGAAAAACGTGACACGACTGATAGACAGACGGCATCCATTTTATTTTGTAAGATTTTAGCAAATTATGTCTTTCAGAGATTCCAAACTGAGCATGTGATAATTGATTTATAGGAATAGACAAGATTTTATCATTTATTGCAGACCCCTTCTTCATTTATGGTCTCTGGCAACCATTCAACTTCTTGCAACCAGCCAGCAGCTCGCCTCAAACAAATTGGCCTGTTGCCCACTTTTCAATGTTCATTGATCTCTAAACCACCCTCACCCGTCCTCCTCCGCGACCATGGTTCGTTCCATTTGCCCCAACTCAACTTTTACCAACGCCCAAGTCTCAGGCTTCTACTTTAGACCGTGCCGTAACGAGTACGACGAGGCGATTCCTGAGTACTTTCGCTGCCGCTGCGGTACGGTCCGCAAGCAAACCAACCGGAATGGATACTAAACTTGATGCAGCATGCGCAGCGTCAACATCCTAATCACGAGAGCGTAATGCTTCAAGCTACGACAGTGGAGACCGGCTCCGTGTCCAACTTCGCGCGGCACTCGTCCTGGAACCTCTACGGCTGGATGCATTGGATCATAGAGCCCCCCCCCGCTTTCTGCGAGAGCCGAAACGCGAGACGGTACGCCTCACTTGCTGATACAACTAGCAGTTATGAATGATTCTGGTTCTAATTCTGATCATTGTTACAATTTACTCAGGTACTCAAACTTGGACCCCATCTCGGAGGAGACGCTGCGATTGGACGTGAGCGGCGCGACGAAAGCTGTCGAGCAAACGATCGCGGGGAAGTACCTAGGCATTTTAATGTCATGCTGGACACAATGATGCACGCTTCAGAGCATTATATCGCAAGGCTTTGCTGCTTCAAGAAGGACGATGAGCTTGTGACTGGGTTGGCTCCGCTTACGAACGAGCCGAACGACGATTTGTCTGCACGTACGCACCTCGAGTTCCTGACTAAGATGCTGCCAAGAGACTACGGGGTGCAGATTGAGCAGTGCTGTTCCCTCGTTGAGAACTGCTCGGTCAACCGCTTGTTCGCCACGCTCATGGGGGTACCACTGGTGGGCTGCGCTAGCCGCCGCTTGAACCGGGCCGTTCAACACGACTTGGCTCAGCATGAAGAAGATCTGGTAGCAGTGAAAACGCTGATGATCCAGTTGAGGACACTTACACAATCGGCATCGCTTCGGTAAGATACTGTGTACGGTTTGCCGTTTCTCAATATTTACACATTTCTGGAACTAACCAAATTTTCTATTTTCGTTCTATTCTGTATAAGCTTAAATCTGAACTTTGGCCAGTTATTCGACAGGATACTCGCTGGGGCTCGACCTTCGCTATGGTACAGCGGTACCTGAGACTGTTGGAGTTCTTGTAAGCTGAGGACGACGAACGCATGAAGTGATGCCAACGCGTGCTGCAAACGAACGTCTGCGGGCTCTGCTCAAATAAATTTATGACATCGAGTCGCCCTCCACGGATGTGACATCGATCTGCTGGAGGTTCGTCAGTGGTTTGACGATCTCATCACTGTCGAACCACAGTACGAGCGGTACATACGTGTTTTTGACGGAATACAGATTCCTATCGACAGGGACCCGACCAAGCGTTACACGATCGATGGCGACGGTCTGTACACGACGCTGCAGCGCGATGGTCCCTCCCACCGTGTGGACATGCTTTCCCGGTTGTGTTCGTGCGAGATTTCCACAACTTTGAAACTTCCTTGCCGCCACGCAATCACATTTCGCAAGCATATTGCTTCCGTGATCACGACCCCGTACGCATCTATTTGGGCGAGGTAGAAGAGTATGCGAAAATTCGTTTGGCCATGGTTCGACCACAATTTTTATTCATGTTTATCCGTATAATGTTATGGTTGCGGACTAACAAAAAGTAAATACCGCTGTTCCGAGAGTTACACGAGAAAATGATACGCTGAGATGAAGTGTAAGCCCGAGATGGGGATGCTCGAGTAGCGTGATATTCTGCTGAGCTAAGCGTAACAGAAGGATAGATAGTACATCCGTCTTAGGATTTGCATCTGAAACAACAGCGTGTGGTAGATCAGCAGGAGCACCTACGACTGTGGACAGACACTCAATCGCACAGAACCGCTCACGACAGAGAGTCGAAAAGGAGAAAACCACCCACCAGGTGATCTTGATTTCATTTTTCAATTCGCATTCGATCGAGACATGGATCGTGAAGACAATGACAGCGCTAGTGATTTCGTTGTGCCCTCAGACGACCAGGAAGTGTATCGTAGACGCCGGCATAGATTGTCGTATATCGTGTGGGAGGTATTTGCACTAAATAAGGCAAAGATCGCTAGGCGGTGCCATCTACAAGTTTGTCTATAATTATGGAACGGAAGGCCCTGGGACACGCATATATCGTTGCATTTTGCACGTGGACTGTGCGAAGCACCTCCGGCTAACAAAGCGCCGAGAAGAGGGAGCGCATTTACTTTTGATTTGAATAAGACAGAAATTCACAGTGGTACCACGCATAGTGACGAGACCGTCACAGCATTTTACCGAGGCATCCACGGTGCACTGAGGAGGGGAGTCGACAGCATTGTGTTTAGGCCGGACCTAAAACCTGCCGCAAAATTCTGTTTCAGTGGTACTCTGAGAATCCCGGGCGCTCAAAAATTGCTCCACCTGAGGATTACCTCATGAACAGAAATGCTACTCTTCGAATGGGTGGATCCCGTGCGTACTGTTTTTGAGTGATTTCATTTGTGATTTGAATCTAACCTAACGTTATTATTGACGTCATTCTAGATGGTAGGGAAATAACGAATGTGGCTACTCTGCTAGAGTGGGGGTACGCTCACTTGCGTACATCTCAGGAGGAGTTATTCGGTCGCGGCTTCGGCACTGATGCTGACGCTGTTGACGACGCAGACGAGTCCGCAAGAAAAAGCAGGACGTGCAAGCACGGTGAAACATTCGAGCATGATATCGTCGACGAAGATGGAAAGCTGCCAAATCCTTTGGCATCGTGTTGACTTCGCGCAGCGCAGTCAGAAGCGTTCTTCATGCTACAAATGGTCAGCAAAATTAGGGTATACTTGGTGTCACCGACAGAACTTATAGGCTGCACTTCAGTGAGTATGTCATCTTTTTTTTTTCGTATAGCGAGAGGGATTCTGCTTTTGCTTGTCTTGTTAGCTGCGATACATGTTGTATAGCGGATGGGCCCTCGTTAACTTCAGAACATACACGACCCACTACGAGCGAAAGCACTACTCGAAAACATTCGTGCCGTGCCGGTACATGTTTGTGGAAACAGAACATCTCGTTGCATATGGTAAACAATAAATTGGATGTCCGTCTGTCATGTTGCGCTTTTGCGGACTTCTGGTTGAACGATTTAGCTTAATTGATTATAAAAATGTGACATATTTTGGACAAATGAAGCCATGTACCTGCTGCTGTCACACAACGTTTGTGAGCCTGCTGCACCGCAAAATGGTGCAGTGAGCTCGCTCGTGTTACCCGATTCCAAGCAGCACGACGGCTTGCCCACTTTTTTTGATATTGATGTAACCTTGGTTTTGGCAGCCTCGACAGAGTCCAATACATTGCCTACAGGTTCGTCGAGATCTAGCCAAAGATTCTTCACCTTAACTGCTACTCTCATCTAGTTCAGAAGGGTCGAGCGAAGACTAAGTTGCTTCACGATCCAGCTTTCTTCGAGAACAACGAGCTCCCGGACATTCGATATCTGGCCAAGGCTTCCTCGAAGTAACAGTTCGACCATGTGGAACAAACGGCATCTTCGCTGCGCGCTCATCGAACCGGTAAGTCGCGCTTTATTTCATTTCTCAGTTGCTTACGATCTAGTTTAACACAGATGTGAACAGCGCCCGATGAACTTTCCAAGCAATTCTCGCTGAGACGTTCGTAACGTTCTGGAAGGACCGTGGTAAGCACGACGTGGTTCGAGTGCTATTACCTCGGTAATATGCGACATGTTGCCGAGGGATTTCTCAGGATCCAAAACTCTGTGGCACAGTGCCTCCGGGTCTCTCGGGAATCCCTGGGAATTGAAACCTTGCGACACGGTACTCCAAGATCTCCCGGGTATCGAAGCTTTCCCGAAGAGCTCCAGGTCGACAATGGGTACCCTCCGCGAGACAGATGATCAAGGAGCAGAGATGGTGCATCCCAACCCTGAAGCACCCGTCATGTTGCGTGAGTTCAAGTCAAGCCGAGTGAGTGTCAGATCCTAGAGGTTATTATGTGTTTAAGCTTCTCCCCCACTGACTACCGCCGGTGGCGACGCCTAATTCAATCTTACTTATCCCTCTAAGCGCGCAGAACTCCCGTTCCAAGTATCCAAGAAACCGAGGAGGCGTGATTGCGGGGGAATCAACGTTAGAAGGCTACTCCCCTCCCCCAGATAAATTCTGATCCCATCTGCCAGGGACCTCCCGGGTATTCCATATCTGCCCTCCCGGAAGCACGGCCTAGTCCGACACTCCATATCTCTAGGGCCTCGCCCCGAAAATAGCTGACGGCCTTTGCTGGTGGAGTATCATTCCGAAAGGAACTAGTGTTTGTACCTAATAAGCATATTTGACTCTTTGTCCCAGGATCTAGGTAGCTCGTCCGGGGCATTTACGTGTGTAGAGACCCATCAGTGTATCAAAACGGTCGGAATCCTCGTGGGTTCTCAGTGGTTGACCTTACCTCTGTTCGAAACATCCGATTTATAGGGGATAAACAGGTGCGATTACTGACCGAGTTTCCTGGAACCTTTCTTGCCAAAAGAAGGCGATCCCTAAAAACGAACGGCCCGGATAAAGCTCTCGTCCTGGTGAGCCAGGAGATTATCCTCCTGATCCACTTGCGTGCGCGCTACCAAGTGGCCTTAGGGGCGGAAGTTCCAAGCGCTACATCCCATATACGAGGGAGAACCGGTTATACATGGCTGGCATTGCTGGGGTCACACCGCTGCAGAGCAGCCTAGAGCTCATCATCACGTGATCAATCAAGCATGCGTTGAATCTCCTCGAGCGAGCAGAGCCTTCGTGCTGAATAACTCCATTATAAAATCCTGGCTCATCAAGAGATCCAACCTCTTCGACGATACTGCGACACTATTGTGAAGGTACTGCTCTGGAAATTCCAGTTGCGACGTAATAATATTATCCATGATGCGACTAGGCCTTTTTGTCAGTGAAGCTGTAGTTGGGGCTCACACGCTGCTCCAAAAAAAGGGGACTATTGCTTGATCAAAGACCCACGCACGAAAATACTCAAGGCGGTGGACTTCAACGAAAGCAAGTTTGTGCTTTCAGCGAGGAACATACACGTCACAGCGAGGAACACACATGTCACAGCGAAGAACATGCATGCCACTTGCCTAACGCGCGCTCGAGCGACGAGGTACGG
Source organism: Phytophthora idaei (assembly GCA_016880985.1). NCBI lineage: Eukaryota > Oomycota > Peronosporomycetes > Peronosporales > Peronosporaceae > Phytophthora > Phytophthora idaei. Next base: position 19,572 of record QOKR01000217.1, on the reverse strand, counting down.
TACATTTGTTTTATCACTATGTGTGTCAAACCCTTACGATTTATGAGTTGTCGATTGCCACAGATATCAAACCTCGCTGAATGAAAATGTAACGGGGTTACACACAAGTGGCTACACGTAGCCACTTGGTTACATGGAGGGTTCTCGAACGTTGGTGTAAGACACACCAATGGTTACACTTTGCAGACCGCTGGTCTGTATGCATTTAGGCTTCCTATTGGTAGATAAGCATTTCTTTCTACCAATTAGATTAGCAGGGTTCTGACAGCCATCGGATGGCAGAATACCTTTCATATAGGATATCAGTTTTAGGAGGAAACCCAGTCCAGACATAAATCATAAATAACAGTTCCCATTTTAACCCAAAACGGCTTTTAGCTTTTCATATTTTAGTAAATCTATACTTTCGGACGAAAGTATAGTTAACCTCAGTTTAAGCAAACTACGCTTCCTCGCACACGTGCGCTAACGTGTAAGCCGAAGTAGTGGGCACAGAGTTGACCCATTACAGAAAAACTCCTCGTGACCAGCGCGGTCCATACAGTGGGACGTCATTTCTTGGCAGCCCATCAAGTCCGGCTGCTTATGCCTGACGCTCTGGAAAAGGCTGGTGCAATTTGCGCTGCGCCTGCACTACACATCGCCCAGGTATGAACATCAAGAGTTTAGATTATGTTATGCGGTTTTCAACGATGCTGGGATGGTTTAGATCGAGCGTATTCAGGCTAAGTATGCATGTGACTGTGCCATGCTTGCGCAGATAAGATGACAACGCGCTCGTGGCATTGCTGCTATGGAACTGCAAGTAGACATATCCATCGACGGCATGTTGAACGCACTGCTGACAGGGAAGTTTAGTGGAAGCAACGCAAAGGAGTCAGTCCTCTCACCCGGGGTGGAGATAACGCACACAGATTTTCCGTAGACGTCCTTATTCAAGACTTATTCCAGCTGCCTGCAGCGCGGTGAAAGACTTGAGATACAACTTGATTTGTAGTAAGACGTGTAAACGGTATGATTATATGAAAATTTATGGAGTTCTAGTTCGCTTAAGTGGCTACATCTTGTTGCTGCACGTAGGCCTTGTTAAGCATCCAATGAAGAGAAGACCAACCCGGTGATAACCTTTGTGGTGATGCGTGAGCAGGGCACCTTACTTAGCGCAGTCGTCGCCGTCGTTACTCAAAATTTAGCTCGTTCCTTATGTGACGTGCTCCATGTTGTCACAATAGTTTTGTCCATGTGTAATTTCAATAGATGGCTGCGCGTAGAGACTCTAGAAGAAGAACGGATTGTGGTCGATGCGCCGCTGCGTATATCAACAGGCATCTATGAAACTCAACAAAAGAAGCAGATGGCGGCAAGTCAAGAGCGCACAGGAGATGTTTAGCATGGTCACTTTTGAGATCACAGCAAGATGAGTAGTTTCACTTGGTGCTTACGCATTTAAAAAGCTGATGGGGATCTCTGAGGCAAAGGATTACCACCATACCAGAGCCAGGGGACACGACCAAAGATAGTAATGGACGGTAAATAACGCCATATGGAGCGCAACATGTTCCAAAACCCAGACTACAGAAGCATCGGTTGAACCCGATGAGGAAGAAAAGGTCGAGCGACCACATTCCGGTCAGTCGCAAGGCCATCCAGAAAAGAAGGGATGGCTACTAAAACCAGGCGAAAGTCAAGCTTTTCAACCCTCGAAAACATGTCGGTAGACCCCGCAAGAATCGAGGGTGGAAGCCGAACAACGCAGCAGGCGACGTCGCGCCTATAATCAAGGATCTGAACAGCGGGACGCTTTGTGAGGAGATTACGTGGTGGAAATCGAGCATTTCCTCACAACATGTCAGCCTCCAGTAATGGATTTAGCCTCTTTTCTTTGATATTTTGAGATTCCTTATGGAAATTATTACGATAAGAAGATGACAGTGGAGAAGCACGTACCGAAAGAGTCTAGTACAACGTACCGACTGCCTGAGGCTATGTTTGTGAGTCTCTTCTCATGGTCGGACGCGTAGCGAATGCCTTCGTCCACGCAACTCTGGTCGTTTCCTCTTCTCCCGGCTATTTGCCTCACATACCTGGTGTGCGCTGCCTCCTGGACTGGCTGGACCTCTCCCTCGTCGTCCTGAGCTGGCTACTGCTCCTCTTTCGCCGTTTGTGTCCCAAGTCATAAGACAAACGTCTTGCGTAAATTCAGCTTCGAACCGGAAACGTTGGAGAACGACCTGCTGCTCTAAACTCCGCCCCTTGCATGCAGGCAGGCCCTATCGATTATAGTATCACCTGAGTAGTCTGCTACGTTTTGCTGCAGGCTCTCCCCCGTGCAATTCCCTCGATGTGACGCGCCTCCGTGATCGCATCTTATAGGATATCCACTGTCAGTATGAAATACAGGGGGGAGGGCAACTCTGTTGATTCCCCTAGCGACTAACACCGGTCTTGACAAGTCCCCGTTGGTCATGAACCTTGCCGTCGAGCTCGCAAGCACTGCTTTCACAATTGCCACAAACCGGGGCGGGCAACCTTTCGCTTCGAGTACCTGGAACAATACATTTCTACTCAAGGAATCGTTTGCTTGGTGAAGCTGTAAAATAAGACCTGTGTTTTGGTTAGACAAGTCGTTCCGGTGGGAACGACTTTTGTCGCTTCTTATAAATCTATTGCCCCGTGAATTTTCCTGCCCAGGATAAAACCGAACTGAGTTTGGTGCACAAGTTGATGTATATGCCGCCGTAGTTTCTACGCGAGGGCTCTGGTCAATAATTAGAATCCGTGTTTAACAAGGTAATCAAGCGGTAGTTGAGAGGATAGCTCTTGTCCTCTCCCTTGAGAACGCTGGAAATGTATGATTTCACGAAAGTCCGATGTGTTTCCCCTCTTGTGAAGAAAACGTTGCACAGCCGGGTGGGAAGTGATGCCAGGGTCTCGTTGAAATCTGCATAAAACTGTCTACTGACCCGCAGGCCTTTCCGGGCCTCTATTTCCTGATTGATGCCTTCACTCGTTCCGCCGTGATTGTCCACCCAATCGGGCTTGCTCCAGGCTGATTTGAAACTGTCAATATAAAATTCTATCCTCCCTGTGAACCCGGTTGTCCATTAATGACGCTTTTCCAAGCATCTGCCAGTATGTTCGACTTGTCGTATTGCCTCCTCGCCGCTGTTCCGCGGATGCATTGCAGGACTGGAATCGTGTTAGCACCGAATTTGGTGCTGATTCGACTTAAGAAATACCGTGTCCATGTCCTTGAACTCACACGCGCTCTTGTAAGCAGGAGTCGCCTTGCTCGCTCCCCTGTCTCTGTTGTATCGAATCCTTTGTTGAGTCGTTGCTCGATGCGTCGAATTCTCTGATGATATCCGGCATTAGTCCGCTTCCTCGCTGTGCTCTTCAAAACCACTATATATCTCCTCAACAGCCTTTTGAATGCCTCCCATTTCGATGCTACCTGTTCCTCCCTGACCTGCTCCACCGATGTTTGATAGTCTTTCAATATTTTTACAACCAGTGCTCTCATGTCACCGGTGGCATACTGGGTCTGGGGCAAACACTCTGCCTTGTGCGGAGGCGAACTGCTCCCCGTGGATAGTGTTGTTCAAGCACCCATGGTGAAGTGATGAGCCCGGGGCCTTCTCAGTGGTGATCCGGGGAGCCTCACCCACTCGGAACCTGGTATGTGCCAATGGTCCAATCTTGCCGACTCCCATGTCTGCGCCCCGGTGCGGCGTCTATGGGTGTGATGCAGTCTGGCATAAGGGGCGACCCCCTCGGTTGTTGAGTGTGCATGTTGTAGTCGGCTGAATCTACTATTTCAATAGCTTCAACAAATCGCCTGAGGCCTTTGTCCCTCCATGTCCTCCGGTCTATGAGGCGTCGTTCGATCGGTGTCCGTGTGTAGGACGCAGTTGAAGTCTCCCCCACAGACCACCTGGTATCATACCGGAAATTTTATTTTGTTGTTTACCTCCAAAACATTTAGGCCAATGAGGGTGCCATGTTTTTATTAGGGTTATGTACCTAACACACGGAAACTGTCCATGCATTCCAACGAATCATCCATGATCGCATAGAGATAATACGAATTTCTGACATCGGACGGTAATTTATGGTATCCATGATTGCACTATAGTGAAACATGACCAAATCATTTAAAACTTCGGTATGAAAAAGGAAGACTTATCGAAGTTTGGAGTCGTCGGAGGCGATTTCGCTGTTGCATTGCATGGTTCAGAACCACTAGATGTCATGTATTCGTTTTGAATGAACATGTTTCTACATGGAGAAATTTAGCTAGGACGATGGCAACATGCACGAGCCTTCTGAACCCCCAAACATATATTGAAGATGTTAACGATGCAACTTAATATGCATCGCTTCGTTGCTTGCCTTGCTACATTTCACCACCGTTCGTAGAATGTCGCATCGCCTGAGCAGAAGGCCGCTCAGCGTGTAACGTCATTCAAGGTGCGCAGCCAAACGTACAGGCAGAGGAACAGCCCGCGGTTGTTATTGTCCTCCCGTAGACTTAGAATTTATTTGAAGGGCTTTTTTTAGAGCTCCTCGGCCAGATCAGCAAGTTTGGGTTAGCGCGCTTGTCGAAGATATCGTAGCAGTAAATAATAGCTCTACCGAAAACTACGACGAGGCAAGTCCATTTACTTCCTTTAATGATCAGCGGCATGAACACAACTTCTTGTTAGCACCAGCTATCAAGCTTAGAATCTGCGGAGGAACGCGTCCCCCTCTACGAGGAGTTGACGTTTTCATGTTTGGTAGAAAAAAGGTGTGTTGTTGTTGCCGTACTGGCTTCCCAGGGTCGCCCAAAAGACCCGATAAAATTGTCTTTGTACTACGCGTTTTTACGAACGCAGTACACGTGAATCCAGACCAGTTGACACCCGTCTCCAAACCTGGAAGGCGGTCAAGTGCCCAAGAATCAACCTACATTTCAGAGACTTCGTCTGCTACCTCATCTTTGAAATGTTCGCCCCACAACCCAGGAAAGACCATCAACACTTCCTTGTCTGCCTGGCCGAAACTAGCCCATCAACCCTTGCTTGCCTGGCTCCACCAAAAACGGTCATTAGCTGTCGTTTTGTAAAGGCTTCAAATCCTAACCCAACACTCAACCGTTGGATCAACTTGTGTCTTAAGGTCCATCGTGTCGCTAAAACTGGACACGTTCAATATTAGCCTAACGTGTTCTCAGACCTGCAGATTCGCTATAACGTTCTAAGAATCAGGAGATCGTAAAAGTCTACTAAAGCTGCCCCCCCCCCTTCAAGAGGCTCGAGCAAGTTGGTGTAATACTGACAGGCGTGGCTGACCTTGTGCAGTCGTTTAAAGGCGGCCATACACTGCCTTACTGCAGAGCTTAATAGTGCGATGAAATTATACTTAGATTTTTTTTAGGTGGAGTTTCCTCTACTAAATTGTTAAATATTTCTTATCGCAACCAGAAATCGTACTTATCGAGATATCCGTACTTAGTACAAAACCACCCAACATGGTGTATTTTACAAATTGTCTGCGTCGACTGGCTTACATCCGACTACGGTTCGGCTGGCGCAAGTTACACGTAAACCGAATACAGTGCAAGATCGAGCGATGGTGACAGGGCGATCATAAAATGCCGATATAAATATTCATCGCCATGCACGCCTGGCAGACAACGAAGTTTGTAAGGGGGGCAGATGGGAGAATACGAAACTTCGTGTGGAACTCCAGTTTCATCTGCCCCACTCGATCCACCAGTAGATGGGCCAGAGCGGAAATCGCGGAACTGCAGCCGTGCGAAGGGACTCGGAGTGTCCAATATTGACACGGGACTCCCAGCAATGGCGACCATGACAATTGGAAACGGGATATTAGCATCGATGCGGGGGATGGAAGGCTACTAAAGCAGCAGAGTGTAGGTCACCAAACGCACGTAATCCCGAAAGGAAAATTGCATCTCCATGAAGGTAAAGGGTACGATATGGGAAACAAGGAAGCCAGTCGTTTAAGCCGGTTTCGCAGCGCCAGCCCCAGCAGCTGAGGAGTAAACTCCAACATTCTAATGGAATATCGGCTACATGGGAACTGCGAGAGCTCAATTGTGGCTTCGTGCAACTCGCACAAGGACCCATGGCCCAACTGCGGCAAAACCGAGCGGCGATACGGCGAGAACTCGTGCGTTCGACAAATGGACACCTGGCTATCAAGCGACTGAGGGTGAAGGACGTGCAAGGGATAAAGCGACCATGGGTGTATCACAAAGAATTAGGCAATGGGAAAACAGACACGACTATTCAAGGGGTCGTCAAGGTGACATGAGTCAAGCTGGGCGAAGTCTTGATCACGCCCGTGCAGCACACCATCCCTATGTCGAGCTCACTGGCACACAAGTTCCGATAACTGTGGGAACCACGCGAAGAGTACACATAGCGGGTGTCACAATCGATTTTGGATCAAGAAGGGTCCGCTTGGACCGGTGGGCTGGAACACGCAGGAATGCTAGGTAGACACCCAATCTGGCCGGAACGCCTCTCGGATGCGATAGCGAGGCTACTGGGAGCAGAGCCGGGGTCGTTCCTCTTACGGTATGCAGACAATATGGATGACCAACCGCCGGCGGGGCAGGCCCGTAAAAAAATCGGCTATCAGGGAACGCGGACGTGATCCTGCAGATCGAGAAGAAAGGTACCGACAACACGCGGGAATATCGCGAGCGTTAGCTCAGCTACAATGAAATCCTCTTACGCAGTCACTCCATACCAGCGACAAAACCTCGTGTAACTCAAGCCCTGGTGTTTGGGGCTATGGGGAGACGCAGAGCTTGGCTATAGGTGTCCGAAGGAAACATGTCAGCGCAGTGGTGCAGCAGCACAAGCACTCACGTTGTGGGGTTGTCCGGGTGCAAGAAAAAATGGGATGCCTGGCTGCGACCATGCGACCTAGTTGCTACCAGAGGGGGCGTGAATGGGGAAGCAGTGACGAAATGATTACAGCCATATTATCCCTCGCTCTAAATGCAACGCTGCCCTGGCTGGTAGATTGGGGGAAGCAACAGGAAGAGATTAATTGGGACCACATACACGAAGTAGATGCGCCAACGTGAGTACTGGGTTACACGGTTCTCATCACGTGTATCTGGACCTAGAATGTTAGGCCGGCGCACCCAGATGGGGCAAAACAAATTTCCGAAGGTGGACGAGGTGGCCACAGAAAACAGATAGAGATCCTGGAAGGCTTCCGCAGATACAACTTCGGGTGGACTCCAATCACGCAAGAGTCAACAACGGAAGATCGACATAGCAGAGCAGGTGGTTTAGAGATGAAACCAAGGGACTAGTGTGTCGGAAGTTGGACAAGAGAATTGTGAAGAAAGGATGGACAAGGGTACACATTGTGAGGCTGTGAAATGATACTGACATTGACGCAGATGCGGAGGTAGCCAAATTCGCGTTAACTGCAGCACTGGTACAGGCTGATGAGGCGACTAGCAAATATGTGTCCGGTAGCGCGCTGGACACATCACTTCAGAATATTCAATAAAACAGCGCACTACCTGGCCAACTGCGCGATGGACACCAATCGAATCTTCAGGGAATGCTAGTGAAGGATGACCACTCGTTAAGACGGGCAGCAGCATGAAAATAACGACTTGTAACGGTAAAAGGAAGATAGGTTGCAGGGGGTGCTGGCTTCCTGATCATGCGGAAAGACGAGCCAGAGCAGCTGGACACCCACTGTCACTGGTACGCAGTTCACAGCGGCAGAACTCGATGAACCGGTATGGTATGGTTGCTAGAGTTAAGGTGGGGAAACACCGGTAGCAAAATAAACGTCAACTACTATTTTTTTCAAAATAATCAGCTAAATAGAATACCTTATCTCTTTCCATGAAGTCTGGTCAGCACAATACGTAACGATAGCATGTGGTATCTTTGATCGAGCGGTCAGTCTCTGGCTATAATTGTATAGATAGTATTTTTGACCAAAAGTTGTAAACCACTAATATTTGGTGTGACCCCACTTTCAATCGGGCGGAAATGGTTAACGGATTCCGTGGACAGAGCAGGCTCTGGTCCCCGACGCGCGCGAAGCAGAGCTGGTCCTCGACAAAGTATGACGTTTTTCGACGTGGGGGAGAGCAACACCATGGTGAGCACGGTTTGCACCGGCTCGGATCCATAAAATATGCGGTACTGATCGCTATAATGCAGCTCAGCGACGTGCCGAGGCGGCTCTGAGCTCGTCTGTAGCTGGCGGGAAAAACTGCTTACCCGCCCCGAGACTATATCTACGAGTTTGGAGCTCGCGCTAGTGACGCGACGTCCCAAAAGGAAAAGGCTGACAATGTCACTAAAGACGTTCTGTCGGGAGATGACGGTGCATACCTGCGCCCTATGCCCATTTGGCACGTGCTCTCGCTTAAGTTCGATACGCCTTTGGAGAGCCTGCCTGAATTGCGTGTCGTCCACAGCTTTGTGAACCACTATAGTCGCACGAATTTGGATAACCACCCCCATGCTGAGGAGATAATAGGCTTGATCCACTGGGAACTGGGCTGGGGAGGAAAACTTACAGTCGGCAACGAACCCGGCGAGCGGCCGTTATAGTGGGGATATCTACGAAGGCGTTGATTATGCGGACACTGCTCCCGGTAAAATCGTTCATTCCTCATGTCGACATTATCTACAAGACCAACCACCGTGGCTATCCCGTCGTGGTCTTCGGAGTCTCAGGTCGAGCCCGCAGATTTTATGTGGTCTCTCTGTTTATAGTTTCCCAAAAATACGAAACCAGTTTTTGAAGCTACGGTGCTATCTTTACGCCGAGTGTTCTACTTCGTGACTCAGGAGGATCTCGACGTACGTTACGCAATGTCCGACGCTGGCACAGCGCCGTAAAATGCACTGTACGCAGTCTTTTGGCACCACCCCGGTTTCCCGTTCCTGATGTATTTCCCTCCATGTTATGAAAAACATGCAGAAAGACATCAAAGCCTTTCCCTCGGTCGTGTCGGCTGCACTGACCCGTGGTATATACAGTAGCGAGTGCCGTTGTCTTGCCCGGGTCGTTGGAAGCTCCACCGCATCCGCGTGCCTCGTAAGGCAGCAAGCAATCAGTAGGTTTAACACCATCTGGCAGACAGAAATCCACGTAGTTACTGCGCCAGACGGTCCGTTGATACGTCCGTGTCTACTTCATTGGCTTGCACAATAACTACTACGCTTACGCGTTCGTCTTGTTGCTCAACGCGCATAACTTCGTCTCGTTCGTCCTTCGAGTAAAGTTGCCAGCCCCGCTATTCAACACGTACTGTCTCTCGGCTCACTACCGCCGTACTCGGTAGTCGCACGACGTCACTGCCTTTCGCTCCAACACGAGTGTGCTACAGCACGCCACCGAATTCCCCGCCAGTAACGTATGGTACCACGCCCTTGCCGCCTTGTGGCCGAGCCCGTCGCTTTAGCTCGTACAGCCGTAGTCTCCTGCTGTGACGTCTCAGTCACTCTCGTTTGTCTCACCGGTTCGTCGCTCCCCTCGCTGGTTCCGCTACGACCCATTCCGTCTTGCTTGGCCGGCTGTGTGTCACGCTGCTTGTGCTCAACCTCACAACTTCGAAAGTACCACTCGATACCACAGCTAACAACCCGGTGCTGCTGATACCTGGTCTGCCCGGTGGTGCCGTCCATTGGATTAACGTATCGACTTCCCCGTCGAAGGCGTTTGGCGCTGCAAGACGTCGTCCAGATGGCCACAAGCCTGTTTAAAATGATGAATGGAGCCCGGGCAACAACAACCAAGGCAGACAGCGCCGAACCAGAGTGTTCACTGCTAAAGGGCGCCGATGATGCCCGCGGCGGCGGCTCCTCCACCTACTGTGTCAAGTGTAAACTCCCAACTGCCTCGAAGAAGCTCAAGGCATGGCGTGTATTCCTCTGTAAGAAGAAGTACCACAGCGTGAGCGGCGATCCGATGCCCTGCCTCGGCATCTGGCATTAAGCCTGGCGGAAGGATACGCTGGCACCGGTACCGAGTAGTAAGAAATAGCACGCGATTCGCGCGCGCGTACCAGCGAGCCATCAAGTGAATGAAGTTGCTGACGGGGGAGAAGGAGCTGAGGTGAGCGAGGAACCAAGTGATGAATCCGCGGAAAGGAGCTCCCGCCAGCTAAGCGGCTCGGCTTGCCGCGGATACCGATACGACTGATTGAGCAGCTGGTAGCTTCCGCCCACTTTGCTTTAGTTTGAGTATCGCCAAACACCAAGCCATTTATCTCAGTTACATGTGTTCTCGGTGTTGGTATTATGTACTCTTCATGCGCGGCTGGGCTCGGCAGCAGAGGACTTCGGCAATGCGAGACGCCGCGATGAACGAAGAGTCGAAACGGGACAGCAACGAAGTCGCTAAGGCATCAAAGGTGTTGGCTATAGCCCAGAACAACGGCAGTGACGAAGCTGCAATGGGCTTCTTCGAATGTTGATCACAGCGTGCGCGAGGAAGACGAGCGCGTTGGTGATGGCACTTGGGCTGGTGAACGAGATCAACGCGGCGAAACCCGACTACTCATGCAGTGTGAGCATGATGATGATGCGACATCATGGTCCTGTTGGTGCTGACCCTGCTGCGACGTCAGGTCTGGATACTGCTAGCCATAGGTTAGCGCTACTTTTAATCGCACTACTCTTACACTACTTTCGAGGGTCTTACATCATGTATTTTACATGAACTTCGGCCAATGCACTACTTTTGCGGGTTTTAGTACTTACGTAAGTATGAACTTGAGCCTCGAGAAAACGTTAAAATACAAGAACGGATATGACCTACACAACAATGCCGGGAAGAGTTAACTGACCAGTGCAGACACTGCTGGCGTACGAGCGAAAATGCATGGTGTTTGGCTTCGCGAGGTCGTGTGTGATCGATAGTCCGTCACGACTAGCGAGGCTATTTCATGGCGCACAACTTCATTTCAACAAGACTGGCAGACATGAAGTGGTAGGGACGGCGACTGCAACGCTTGGGAACGTAGTGTTCGTTTCGCGTGGCCAGCACTTCCGTAGAAAAAACTTTTTAGCGTCTCTTCAGCACAAGTTTGACGATCATGGGGAAGCTGGGCAAGGCATTTGGCTTCAGTGACAAGGGCAAGATCGGCATCACAGTCGATAAGCCGTCCTATATTGCTGGCGATCTTGTGGTCGGCACCATTCATGTCGCCATCCACGATACCATCGAGTGCGACGGTAAGGATACTTCGTTCGTACCCCTCCTCCACCAGTATTCACTAAACGTATGCAAATTCAGCGTTGGTACTCAAAGTAGCTGGTAAGGAGAAAGTGGAGCTTGCGCACGTTCGTCACGAGACACGTGATGGCGAAACAACCGTGCATCGTGACCAAATCCAGCTCGGCAACGAGTTTTTCAAGCAAAAACTAGTGGTCTTTGCTACATCCGGCCGAAACTATACCCCGGGACGCTATTCGTATCCGTTCGAGTACCAGCTCCCAGCTCAACTACCGGGCGCGTTCCACATCAACGGGTATTCGCAGGGAGGTATCGAGAATTTATCGGCCAAGATCAAGTACAAGTTCAAAGCGACACTCGATGTTGACGGGTTCTTCGCGTCGGATCTGAAGGCAGATTGCAACCTGGTCATTCACGAACGCAATTTCAGAGAGCTAGCTCCAAGCGAGGACTCCACCACCCAAAACGTCAAGTTCCTATGCTGTTTTAACCGCGGCACATGTCAACTCGCTGTAGCTATGGATAAGAGCGTGTACTTCCCGGGGGAGACGGCTCAAATCCAATGTAACATCACTAATGGCTCCACGGTTGAGATCACAGCTATGCGTTGCAAGCTGTACCAGGACATCACAGTGAAGATCACTAAGGAGGGTTCTTATCGCACGTTCACAAGGCTCATGTGCGAGAGCGCCTTCCCTGGTGTGCCTCCGGGTGCTTCGCTATCACAACCGCAGCCGTTTACGTTGATCTCGACCAGCAATAGCCACCTGCAACCATCTACCAAAAGTGATCTCATTGCCTGCGCATATCGCATTGACGTCGAGTGCGATATTCCGTGGTGTCCTGACGTTCGTCTGCACTTACCTATAAACATCCTAGCACCAGAGCTACCCAACCCAAGCGCTGGTTGGGTCTATGAAGAGTGTAGCAGGTCAGCTAGTTAGCATTTAGAAGTTCTAAATCCAAAATAAGGGTTCTACTGTAAGTAAGCCTTTCATAGTTTTTAAAGTGCCGATCGAAGAAGAGGACGCAGGTACTTGTCGTATTCATCGACCACTTCCGAGGCATTCAGAGGCTCGCGCTTTGTTTGCTCCACAAGAGCACGGTAGATGTCTCCATCGTATCGCCCAATCGTTGAGTTGAGTTCGAAGTCGCTGAAGTCCCAGGCATCCGTCAGTCGGACAGCATTGCGACGCACTGGAGACAGCAGCTTTTGTAGCTGCTGGTGCACCATTTCCCCTTGAGCTCTGGAGAAATAATCGTCCTGGCGGAAATCTCCCAATCCCTTCACTAGCAGTGACGCTCCAAAGAGCTGACAAAGCTGAGCCACAGCCGCTTTCGTCTTCCCCGCAGGCAAAGAGTACACACCTGAGATGAAAGACTTGAGCAGCATCAGCTCTGCGTGGTGTGTCGAGACTGTGGTCATAAGCAGCATGCACGAATTTCTGCCGTTTCTGGATGTCTCCATAGCCTCAGCAAGTCGCTGGATCGAGCGAGCCGCGCGAACCTCGAAAGCGTCTGTCAGCACGTGGAACTTACCGAAGTCCTCTGCACGGTGGGCGTTGCATCGAAGATGACGATTAGTGTACAGATCAGTGAAGCGCAGGAAGCTGGTAGGGGTCTCCTCTTCGTTAGCTCCGTTTGCTTCACTTGCGTGACTCAGACGAGCATACGCCTTTAAGAGGTAGCGAGCATGCTGTTGGACCAGCACGTCGAAGGTGCCTTCAAATGTGCATGCACCCACGTTCTCAGCGAAAAGATGAGCCAAGTTACTAGACTGGAGGAAACCGCAACCTCCACACAGTCGACGGCACTGCTCGATACCATCGTTCACTCGGTCTGCCAAAAGCGCCTTCAGACCAGAAGAAACGGCATGAACCTCTGCAATATGAGCAGCAAAAGAGCCATGACCTCTCCTCATCAAGTCCAATGTGTCGTCATGTAATGCTGTTATCACCCTACCAGCGAAATTGGCCGCGTAGGCCAGTGATATCAACGGTAGAAGCACGTGCTGTTGGTTATGGTAGTCGAGTACCGGGTACTCCTTGGTCAGATCAAAGTTATCACCACCACTGGTCGACTTCTTTCCTTGCACACGCACAGCACTGAATCGCGTCGTAATGGTCGTCGCCGCTCCCAGAATGAAGCTCAACTTTAGGATCAAATATGCTCGCACCTGCGTCATGGTCAGGTACACGAGTTTGGAGCTCTTGGGCTTGATAAACGTCCCATCTTTCAGCACTTTTGCATATCTCATGAGCATGTTTCGTCTTGGAATCCTCACGTTGCGAAAGACCGCGTATCCGTTATCCAGCGAGTTGAAGCCCACCTTCGGCCCGATATCCCCCATCTCAATCCCGGGCAGCGGAGTGTGGTCCTCCGCTGACCTCAACGGCACTATGAACGCTTGGACACCTTTGCTATCGCCATTAATATGCAACTTGGCATGCACAATTGCATGCGTCGCGGTCTTGCCTAGACCTCCTGGCCACCATTTTCGACTCGTCAATGTCGGGGAGTCGATGACGAACGTCTGCGTCTCCTTGTCAAACACTGCCGTGGTTTCAAGGCCCTGAACATTGGATCCATGGCCCAATTCCGTCTGCGCATAGGCCCCAATGATCTTGAAGTCTCGTGCAAGCGGTAGCCACTTGGCTTGCTGCTCATAGTCCGCCTGGTTCTCGAGAGTTGGGATGAACATGGCACGATGCACTTCGAGAGGTAAGCGCTCGCCCAATGCCACGTACAATTCCTGCTGGTCGCGCGGGTCCTCAATGCGTTGATCTTGCACTAGTTTGATGTAGTGGAAAGCCTTCTTCAAGCCAGCAGCGCAGCGTTGTGCGTGGTTCTGGTAGATGGAGTCTCGTCGAGAGAGCACTGGATGACGACGCACCAATTCCACCATCAATTTGCGGCGGCGATTAGCCTCGCGACCTCCTCGCAATGCATCAACCAATAATTCTACGTCGATGTCACTGCATTGGCGCTCGCGGCGTAGGAGAAGCGGGGCCAGGTCGTGCAGCGGAACGGATAACACAGGTGCCATGCTTGTCAATTGGACTGGGAGATGAGACGAATGGCAATTGACATTTTGGTCCGATAACTCATCACATTCTGTAGCCATTTCACATTTGGGGATACTGAATCCCAGTTACAGATTTGTGACCACCAGCTTTTAAACAAATAGTCCCTATTGCAACGGATCTCGTTGCTAAACTCTCGCCTGCAGGCGGGAGATGTCATGCATTTACCTGCCAATTGGACGCAGATTGACCAAGAAATTATCGAGGCGCTGCTGCTCGACCAGCCCGCGGGCGTCGTCAGGTGTGCAGACGTTGTCGCTTGCTACACAGGAGACGTCGGCAATTCATGTATCTGACTGACCTGTTTGTGTGATACAGGAGTGACCAGTCCAATGCGCAGCAGATTCTTCGATATCGTGCTCTGTTAGCGAGACAAATTACCAGTGAGACGCGAAAGTCCAAGCACCGAGCAGTGCAGCGTCGCTTCATGCAGCGGAAGAAGGACCAGATCCATAAAGTCAAGCAGCAGGTCGAGCGACTCGAAAAGGAGTACGAGCTGCTGCAGGCTGCCTGGGAGAAGAAACAACTGAAGACAGAATATGACACACTGACGGAAAACATCGGCAAGTGCGAACCGCTGCCGTTCCCGACTCAGGAACAAATTGACTTGCTGCTGAGCGACCAGCAGAAGCTGATTCGAGAAAGCTACACCCCGCTGACGGCAAGCGACTGGAATGAACTTTTGAGGAAAAACTTGCTGGAGTTTGAGGCGTCGAGCTGTGAGACGGACTATGAGAGCACAGGAGCCGTAGTTCTGGGCTGGAGTGATCGACGGAAGATCGACTTTGACAAAGGTACGACGCGCTTCGTCATGACCAAGCGGTTCGCGCATCTAAACGCGCAGGATTTCTACGAGACGACGTATGACAAGCTGTGCAAACCGGAGACACACCCGAAACTCTTCCATCCTGCGGTGACCATCCGGATGCAGCATCTTCAGGAGATCAACAAGGGCGGAGTCGTGCTGCACCGCTCCATGTTCAATCCGCAGACGGGTGGCTCCGTGCATACAATCGAGACGATGATGCGCGTTCAGCATGGACGTAGCCAAATCATCTTCCTCCGGACGCTGGAGTACAATCCAGCGTACGACTGTTTGCCTAAAACACACCACTGGTTGCAGCTATTCACAGCTCTCGTCTTCACACCGTCGCAGTCATCAGGTAGAAGAGTAACAGGCAACGACGGAGACCGAGAACCCGGCTCTATCTTCCGCTACGCAGGTTGTCTGCGAGATCTCCCGCCCGAAGCTGTCAAGTACTGGCTTATGGAGATGCTGTACGTGATTCTCCGCTTCGAGGGTGTCATGGTCGCCCCAGTCTTCGCCTTACGAGCTGAATGAACTATTTAAGCTCGAAGAGTGATGGTCAAGTTGAAGTGATTTTCAAAATGTTTACCTATCGTGTGGTACACACGAAACAGCTGTAAAAACTGGCTCCATTTCACATGTCAGTCACGGTACAGTACTTGTACCAATCGGCGGACTCTGCCTCATCGTCCCTGCCGATAGACCACTCTCTTCACTCGAGCCATCCTACTGTTCATTAGGCTCCGTGGCCGTCGCCATCTCGCCGTTTATCCAGCTCGTTGACGTAGCGACGCGCTGTGCGGGAATCTCCCGATGGAATCGACGTCTGCACGGCTTCCTACTGCGGAACTACCGGCGTGCTGGACGCCCACGGACCAGCGCATCATGGAGCATTTGCTACTGGACCAGTCGGACGTGGAAGACCATTACGATGCAGCTCACCAAGATTCACAGAGCTCCCCGCGGACTGTGGAGCTCAGTCCAGCTGAGGATAAGCCCAAGTCCAAGCAGAGCACGACCAAGCGTAGTGTTAGTCCAGCTAAAGCGGTTGACACTGACAAGGCCAAGCAAATTGAGGACGACAGACGAGCGCGCCATCGAGAAGTGCAGCGGCGCTTTATGCAGCGCAAGAAAGCGGAGGTAGAACGCACGAAGACACTGGCACAAACGCTGGAGAAAAAGTATCGATACCTCGAAATTTCAGCGGAAGAGAGGAACTTGAAGGTCGAGAACCGAGGGTTGCAAGAACGAGTGGACACCGCGGCGGCATCGGTGCCCAGAGTGCCGCATGTTGACCCTGTACAGCTTTTGATGCAGGTAATGGATGGACTTTACGGACAGGAAAAGCGACAAGTGCTAAGTTTTTTTTTTAACAGAATCAGATGGAGCTCGTGAAGGAATTCTACGAGCCGATCACGCCTCAAGTGCTAGCAAGTGTGCAATACAATGCACAACTAGAATACGAGCTCTCTCGACGAGATGACACGTTTAAAACTTCTGGTGCGTCGGTCATGGGGTGGAGCGACTTCCGCAAGATGGAGGAGTCGTCGGTCAAGTTTGTGCTGTCCAAGGGCTTCCCGAACGTACGGGCGCTGCATCTGATGAACTTCACTTGGGATACGCTGTCCACACCTGCAACCTACGGGCGCTTCTTCAGCCCTGCCTTCCCGATCAAGGTTTGTGTCATTGATACATGTGTGTCATTTTTGGTGTGTATTCTTCTCGTACGCTGACATTTTTGCTACTACTTCAGATGCAAGTCCTGCAGGTGATTAACCGCGACGCGCTGGTGATTCACCGTGTGCTGTTCAACCCGCACACTCAGAGCTCGTCCAACGCACTGGAGTTGTTGTGGCGTGTTCGTTTGGGAGATGAATACGTGATATTTGACTCGGCTCTCCAACACAACGCCGTTCAGCAGTGTCTTGGTGCATCCTACAAGTGGACTGAGATGACGACGTCGCTAGGTTTTGCTCCACTAGACGTCAATCGCGACAGCGGCTGCGTCCTCCGTCATGGAGGTTGGATACGCACCTCCATCACCAACGTCAAGTACTGGTTCATGGAGATGTTCTTCATGGCGTTGCGCTTCGAGAGCACCATGGTAGCCCCAGTGTTCGCGCTGCCATCCGAGGAATAGAACCTCTACCCGATATACGAACAGCAAAACTGGTTATCCGGATCGAACGGACAGGAACACTATACGTTTGTAAAAAAAATAAACTTGTACATTGATTAACTTAGTGTAATATGCGTTGGCCACGATAAGGTGGTTTCTCACAGAGCAAGTGAGTGTCACTGGTCGCTGAAAGCCTTCATTGCCTTGCTCTCAAGTGTCAAAACGACATCCAAGCCGCCTTGCTTGGAATACATCGGGTCAGCGATGATAACCAAGCCATCTGTGACTGGAAGACGTGGAAGTCCAGCGTAACTTGCTTTCCTTCCGCCGCCAAAGTCGGCGTCGTAGGCTCCCATGCGCACGCAAGACATGAAGAAGAGATCTGGACCAAAGAAGAAGTCAGTGCTAACACTCACGGCGCTCATATCGGACTGCGAGGAGATAAATGCCAAGGAACTGGTCGTCCCGTGTTCGAATGATGGACTCACGAACGCGCCGGGCTACTGCACCAAGTGTCCCGATCAAATTGTCGTAAGCGAGCTCAGCCGCTTCGTAGGTGGATAGCGCGAAGAAGGTAACGTTATCAAGTGAGCCCGTGCCTTGACACAGGTTGTAACGCGCATGTCTTTGCGAGCTGGAGTGATCAATACGATCAAGAGTGCCGTAAGCGAGTCGATAGTGCTCACGCACGAACAATCAGGAGCTTCAGTCGATCCACTGGCGAGTTCCTTCAGCCGTCCAAGCATGTCAGGATTCAAGTGGAAACTGCGTTGAGCTGTCGGTGGAGGGTACAGGAATGGGTCCCGCGTTGACTTCTTCGTTCTTACCACTGGGGAGATGCCACACGGAACTCCGGATGAGCTACCGAAGCTTCGTTTCCGTGCCCAGAAAGAAAGTGTCGGTCGTGATTCAGCTTGATCAGCGCTTTTAGCTCGTTGGACGGGATCCCGGCTAGACGTCGATAGCGCTGCGCCCACACCTTGCCGAATATGAACGCCGCCTCTCCGTCGAGCTCTCCGTGAGCGAAGTCGAGGCGAAGTCGAGGCCAATGACAAGCCTATCGTCTGTCAGTATGGACGCTTTGGCTGTAATGAGTTGGTATCTGCCCTCGCGTGCAGGTGGAATGAAGTCGTACGAGAGTGACTCCAGTACTTGCTCAGTGGTTCGAGGACACGCGGGGTCCGTCACGAAAAGGACCGCACTCGCACCCATGCTGAGCTTTGAGGGATCTACCTTGACGTAAAGCATGCCGCGCCGCTCAGGTCGATGTGGAGCTCGCCGAGAAGGATCGGATAGTCTTGTTTCAGCGTCTCGAAGAAAGATGTCGTCAGTATGTCCAAGTTTTAGTGGTGGTTCTACAGGATCGTGACGTTGATGTTGGTCATGACAGCGTCCATGGGGGAGAGGGTCCACAGTGTTGGTTGCGTTGTCGACGGTCATTGTAATGGGAAACGTGATTGCTTGGTGCGAGGAAAATTGGAGAATGAGCAGAAGCTCGAAGGTGAAAAAGCTGCCGTGGCATCGGGCTTGGTGTTGTTGACCCAGCGAAAGTGACGAGTGAACTACCAAGGGTATAGACGTATAATGTCTACAGCAGCCCAGTGTTCATTAATTCTTCAAGGAATGGAAAGGAAAATTACGATTGCATCGACTCAAAGATATTTTTCGGAGCGTCTTCGCGGCACAATCAAACTGGATTACGTAAGAGAGAGGTTCGTAGCTATCTGGATATTTATACAGAGTTTTAGCGGATCGCAGACCTCTCAAAATTTCCTGCATAAAAGAATACTTGGACAGTTCTGTAGTGGCACGCGCGACGGACTTCCGGATATGACACCACAACGAGGACTCCTGTTGGCTACAATTCGCTTTTCTCCCTTCGAAATCAACGTTTACATCTCGTTACAGCTGACATCAAGTCGCTTTATGATCCGATGAAATGCAGTTCGAGAGATCTCACGATCCAAAAGATGTATCTTGCTCATTGTATTGTGTTGTCTTTTGATATATTACAGCCCCAACGGCCACACTGGTAGCACATGCCTTTATCACTCGAACTATCTCGTCCTCTGCCGCCGTTACCAGATCGCACCACGTCATTTGCGAGTTTGCAGTACGCCGCCAATACGGTTAAAGCAGATAATGGATACGTACAACAGCTCGCTCACCGCCTGCAAAGTATGATCCGTAGTAGGGCACGGGGCAGCCGTAGCAGCAGAGCTCGCTAGTGAGCAGCATATATTGTAGATGAGTAAATGGGTAAATGCGTCGTTAATATGATGAGCAACTGTACCGGTAGCGACCTCAACAAAAGTGGTCTT